>JAMLFT010006166.1:0-16453 GCA_026544285.1 Pachyrhizus erosus
AAAATTATCTCTACCGTTGGGTGAATTATCATTCATGAAGAGTTAAAAGTAACCATTATATATATATTATTAAAAAGAATGCATGACTAAGATAGAATCCAATTACCTATTAATCTAACCGTCTATTTATTTTAACAATAATAATATATTATAATTAGTAGTAATATTTTGTACTATTAATTATCAATAATTGTGCAGGAGAAGCACACATATATAAAATGGAAAATATCATATTCCATGGGAAATCAGACTTCCAAGAGCTTCTTGAATTTGAGGTACCTGTTCTTCGTTAGCAATTTTTTTTTTTCATCGGTAGCATTTTTGTTAGGATATTCCATACTTTTATGATTATGCGATTTGTTTTTATAATTTTGTTATTATTTGATTTTTTATCATACAGTGGATGGGCTACTAAATAGTCTGTGTAATATCACACATTAACACATTGCAAATAGTCTGTACTTTTCCTCTTATAAAACTGTCATTTGTTCAAGAAATATAGGAAGATCCACTTCTGTCTGCCAAATTATTTGATCACACTTTTCTCTGTTTCTCACCAATAAAATATTGATGGGATCTTTGGGTGATGTGCATTGTGCAGTCATCTAGACATGGCAAGGTTGCAATTCTGGATGGGTATATCCAGCTGACAGAAAATGACGAATTTGCTTACCAAGAGATGCTCACTCACCTTGCACTCTGTTCCATTCCAAATCCAAAGAAGGTTTCTGTTCTGCATATATTCTATCCTCGGACATGAACAAATAGATATAGCTTATGTGATGGAAAAAATAAGCTTTTCTGAAATAAGACTCCCAAATTAGTTTAACAAGGAGTTGACGAACATTACAGGTGCTGCTTGTTGGAGGGGGAGATGGTAGAATTCCTAGGGAAATATCACGCTATTCTTCTGTTAAGCATATTGATATATGGGAAATAGACAAAATGGTGATTGATGTAAGTCTTCAAGTTAACCTACCTTAGTTCCACTTTTCATGAACTTTGGCTGAACTGAATTAAAAATAAAAAGAACCCCTCAAAGTTTCTGCTTGCGTGTGTTTTGCTTCCAATAATATATTCTTAGAACCATGCGACTTTCTTATGCGTTTGAGTATACATGTTTATAAGAAGTTTTTCCCGGATATAAATGTTGTTACGAGGATCCCCGAGGCCGAGTGCATGTTCACATCAGCGATGGTAAAAAGTTAAACAACTTGTTTTTAACTTACAGAACAAACATAAATGAATCAAACGTGTTTGTTAGAATAACGTTATTTATACAACTAAATTTTAGAATAACTTGTGTACACGAGAAAGGAAGAGAAATTTGAAATAATATAAATGATGCGGTGGAGCGAGAGAGATGACTATATATAGAAATAGATATAAAAGTTTTTTGTGTGAGTAACATTACTCAGTTTGCGAATGACAAGATTTGTGACAAACATATGCAGGAATTGCGTTCATCAATTCTGTTCCTGAGGGCACTTATGATGTCATTATATCAGATGCTTTTCCACCAATGGGTAAAAATATTAGTTTCTGTCAAATGCCAATTTAAAATTGCAACTGTAGTGAGAAAAGAAGGTGCATGAGGAAATTTGTCGTTGCAGATACCATAGCAAATTGCAAGAAGATATTCAAAGGCTCCGTTAACTATGTTTGGGCACAGTCCCTGCATATGCAAGGTATTTCATTCCTTATTTCAAATTATATTTACCTTTCAATATTCTAGTTCTCCCCATCAATGGCATATTAAGACTAGTTTTTGGTAACAAGTGTTTCTTTGTTTCTGTTTACCAGTGGGATGATTAGATTCATGCTTTGCTCCACGGAGTGAGCCACAGTCAACTTCAAACACCCAATAAATCCATTGACTCCAGAGAAAAATGGGGTAGCAAAGGGACCTCCAAAGTTTCATAACTCACAGGTAATCAATCCGTTGAAATGGTTTCAGTTCAATGATTCACATGCTTGTTTTGCTTAGGAATTTATTTTTGATACTACAGATCCATGCTGCTGCATCCTGTCTACCTTCTTTTTTGGACCAAGGTTAATATATTGATAAATAACTCGGCAGTAATAAGGAATTGCTGTTAACCTTTGTATTGTTTCTTTCTGCATATTTATGGGTGTAAGGTTGCGCGTGCAAAACTACTACAACTTCATTTATAACAAGGAGAAGTTGATAACCTGCCAAGTTATTTATTAATTATTACTCCTGATTCCAGCCACTCAACGTACAATCTCACACTGCATTGTTTCCACCACTTAAACTACTGCTCGCATGTACTTTGACTCCGACACCTTACTCTAATGAGAAGAGATGTTAATCTGCCAATGTGTAACCAGTATTATCCTAAAGGGGTGCCGGAAGAATCACATAATGAGTCAAGGTTGAGAAATTAATGTCCATGTGAAACTACAGCCAGAACAACCAAAGTTCACCCATTACAAAATGTTTGTTAAGGATAAATATATTGCAGAAAAAAAAAAATTCAGATTTATCCAAACAAATTTAACGTTACTAACACCTACAAGACGCTTTATTTGAACAGCTTAAATATACACTATGACAGGAGTCAAATATCAAATTTCTACATTTGATCGCTTAAACAAGATACAGGTAACGACATATAATTGATACGAATCTGTGATATAATCCGTAAGGTCGAAAGAATTGGTGAGTGATTATACAAGTTACTGTCAGCAAGATTCTAGCTACCCTCGCAACTCGATAGCAGTGGCAAAAGCGGTACACGTCTTAATAGGGTAAACACTATTAAAAGAGGAATTTGATTTGTATCAAGATCTTTTGGGGACATGGATATTATACAAAAACCGTAAGGTAGGAAAAAATATATAGCTTAAAACACAACATACGAATGTCTTTTTCTTTATGAAGTTAAACTTGCTCTGCATGGCAATTAAGGAGAGAGAGGAAATGTTACTAAATATAACTTGATGATTAGCATGGAAAATTGCAAAAACAAAAACCTGTTGAGGTAAAAAAATAAAAATAATCGTCAATTAAGCAAGGACCAATTTAGAGGGTGGGTCTATTTGAACGGTCTAGTCATTTTTCTACTGAAGAAGAATTTTGGGACCAGTTTTCCGAGGCTCACACTAGGTTGTATTTTTCACTGTTATCCAAAGAAATTAGCAACTATTGACGAGCCGAATTCTGGGGTCGGTAAATATTTCTACTATAATCAATTGTATCAGACTAATATCATATCAATACAATGGTTATGCGAATTTGCAATGCTTTTACATGGAAAAAACCCTTATATATTAGTAATGTCGTGAATTGTTCAAACCAAAAAGATTCCAACATTAGAGATTCTCATCCATTTTACAATCTCTAGATAGTAGTTAATAGAAATTTAGCCCAGTATGAAATTAGCGGTATTTTAATATTTCTTTCGAATGCTTTTGGCAGTTCGTTTTTAATCCCAAATTCCCACGTTTATTATTTATTACCAAATACAATGCAAATGCAAAAATAATGTACTAGATCTAACTTACGCTAATTTCAGTTGTTGGATATGTACTCCATCACTTTCTTTGATAATCCTCCATATATTTTTTGCTCTTCTGTACGTAGACATCATTGTTTAAGACCCCCGCCCCCTCTCTTCCCTCTCTTCCCGCCCAAAAGTAAATAAATAAAGGAGCTATTTTGAATCACTGCCATAGAGCTCATTGAACAAGAATTTACTCTAGTGAAGAAAGGACCTACAAGATATCTTGGAGATTAAAATGTGGCAAGAATCACAATTTGGAGTACGGTATCATGTCAAAAAATAAATATGGTCTATGACTTGTATTATTTGTTAGTTACAAATCGATAGTATTGTGACTAAGATTTTTTACACGAATCATTAGATCCGATAAAATAATGGAGTTTAAAATAATCCCCTGCATGAAATAAAGATAATAAAAGTAAACATAATGAATGATAAATAAAAATTGAACTTTACTACAGTGAATCCACTTTCCAAGTCAGAATGTACAGAATGAAAAGCAATACAACAAATGTTTTAGAATATTCTATAACAAAAGAGGACTTCATATAACTATAACCTGTAATAACATCCAATCTCATATTAGAACGTGTCAAATCACGACCTTTCAGAGACTCTGGTGAGTAACATTCGATGAAACCCCCGATTATTAGTTAAGCTGCACAGTTACACTGATGGGAAGTATTTGTTTAGGTTGAAAGGCAGTGAATAAAACTCTTCACTTCTTGTGTCAGTCTTGAAGGAACGGTACTTGTCCCACCAATGTTTTCCTCTATCTTTCCGAATAGCAGCTTCCTTCTTATGGAGTGTGTTGTCCAAGAAATATGCCACACAACCCGCAACAAATGCTTTTGATTGGAACGGGACATTGATTATATCATTGAACTGCAAGGCACATAAAATTGTCAGTGTCAGTGAATTCATGACAAAAGCTAAGAACAAATCCAAGGTTTTATACATCACATCCATAGTTCATAGTTCCATACCCATCTTGCTTTGGTGTGAACTGGACCATAACCATTAATTGCTGTGTACTCATTGAAGTACTGTGACACAGACAAGCCCATGAAGATGGAGAAGCCTAATACAAACTTTGTTCTAAAACTGTTGAGGTTACAGAATTGAAGAAAACTTAGACCTCCCGCTCCTACAAATAGTGAATGAAAGTGGAATATTACATGCTGTTTATGGTAAGGATCGAAGTAAACCAGAAGTTTCAATGTGTCTTTTGAGTATATTTTAAATGAGGCATACCAACATAAGCGAAGAACAAGCAGTACAGTGCAGCAACAATGGGAGGTGGAATGGATGCAAAAACGGCTCCAAATTTCCCTACACAGTAATAGCAAGAGTTGGTGGGAATAAAAGCACTAGGTTAAGGAAAACTACATATTCAAATTACAAAGCACTGCACTGAGCTTCATCTTCAACTCACCAAGAATTGAAAAGAAAATCATAAAACCAGCTGATATTTGCACCACTCTTCGACTGCCAACACGAGTTAAAGCCAAAAGACCAGCGTTTTCTCTAAATGGAAACAAAACCTCGTCAACAAGGAATTTGTATCATCTAAATTGAAGTTCCATATACAAACAGAATGATCTCAGTCTTACACAGATACAGAGGATCCATTGCCAGTTCCAAACAATCCTGATAACAGAATGGCAACTCCCTGAAGAGAAGAAATAAAATGCAAAATCATCAGTATTATCAATTGACTTTAAACTACCATTATTTATAAGGATTAAATTTAGATCAAGTTCCTTATATCTTTGTCGACAACTAGTAAATCAAATAATGACATGTGACAATTTTGTTTTATTCAGAAACATATTTTTAATGGAGGATGTGTAATGTTGGAAAATGCATCCACATGTCGTTGTTTGATTTGAAATTCGATGGAAAGGAAGTTGGTTTAAGTCTAGTTCTATTTATAAATATAAAAAAAGAGATATTTAAATGCAGAAGTACTAGCTAGTTTTGTACCTGCCAACCGATGCCACGACTAAGAATAGATGGTGGTAATGGTGTTGCACTTGCATACCGATAGACAGCAATAAAAGCTCCACTGGACTGCTTGTAACAAATGAATATATAAATTAATTCTAGTGAGGCAGTACTGTTCAATGAAAATGCAAACTATCAACTGTATAACACTAACTTAGAATTAGGCACTAGTATAGAATAGAATAGTGAATGATGTATTAATGTATTAATTATGACTATTTCCCTCGAGTTAACTGCATACAAAAGGACAAACCTATTGCACTAGTTGAACATAGCTGATAAACTAAGAAAAAAGAATTTAGATTACTCCCCTCGCCTTTCTTTTGGTTCCATTACCTTATATTATTCTTCCAGACATTCGCTAACTTACCAACCATAGTCTCCAATCATTTTCATTGTTACTAAAGTTATCTTATAAAGCTATTAGGTATGTTTTTGAACAGCTAAAAAAATTACATTGTTCCAATAATCGATTATCCATATCATCAATTATGATCAAAATCACTGCAAACAGCTTTTCTATCCCAAAAACATCTGATATCTCTAAAAAAAAAAACTTTCCCAAACATGCTCCATATCAATATGGTTCCCAATTTCTAACCGCCATTCAAGAAAACAAAATCAGCCATTTTTTACATATGCCAAACTACTGATAAAATTTCTCAGTGTTAAATTCTTTACTTCGTACTACATGCTACTTCTAAGGAGACAGACAGGAAAAAACAACCATGATGCTAAGCTACTAGATTTGTAAAATTTATTATAAGAAAGCAGGATAATTTCTCTCAAGGTCAATTGTCTCCATGAAAAATAAGAGTGATATGTTATCCTAGATGCCTAGCTAATAGAAGAGACAGGAAATTATGAATATAAAAGCTAATAGAATAAATACAAATATGTATTACATAGGAAGAATGATACCAATTAATAAATAAAAAGAACTCTTGTTCCAACTTAAAAATAGATAGAAAAGATCTAAAGAGAGAAATTACCTCTACAAGAGCAACAAAGGATGCCATCATCATGGCAAAGGCTTCACCTGCATCAAATGTAGGTGCTCCCCATTGAAATGGATATGGAACTCGTATCCTGCAAACCCAAAATACATGTTGAATACTTTCCCGTAAGTTTCAAGTCACACAGCTAGGACTAAATAGTAAAATATCAGTAAATAATAAATTAATATCTCAAGGATACAATAGGGTCCAGCATAAAGCTATCAATTATGCCCATGCTCTAAAGTTCAAAACAATGATAATATACAAAAAAAAAATGGTTAAAAAATGACAGATGTGACAATTATTCACCAAACAATGATTCATAATTCCTAATTCATAACACATTCAACAGCCTCATGACATAAAAGTAGCTTCTCCAGCAATTGATATCAACAGATGGGACTTGGGAAGAAAGGTCCATACAAATTTAGAAACAGAAAAGAAAAAGAAGGTAACCAAAAGGCTAAATCAAAGCCAAAGCATCTTGAGGTTCTTCACATTTCAAATTCGGATGTGAAATTTCACAGAATCAACTAAGAGGAATCTCCCCAGTTAGCCACAAGCCCACAAGTCCAAAAGGCCACTCATAAAAATATAGTATACTTAAATGGAAATCATTTGAATAAATCCCCACAACCCCCATCTGCTGAAGGTACATTTTTAAATTTTATGAAGCAATCACATAGACATAAAATACTATATGAAAACTCACTCCCCAATTTGAAGACATTTTTGCTCATTAAATTTATCAGCTGCCAGCGAAAAATACCATTCAGAGTAAATAGCCAATGAAGTTCCACGACTAACCATGGGGCAGCTTCTATTAGACCAGCACGATCAGTGCGACAGGTTGACTGTGTTTTAGGTGCAGCATGATTGTATGCCCCTCCAACAGTGAGCAGATACGCATATAACCACACAATTGCAACAGTAAATAAAACAGCGAACCGGTCAAACACATGTTTTCCTGCATGTAGCACATGGGGTACAAACTGCATGAAAACCAATAACTGTTATTAACAAAATTTCATACAAGCCATAATGCTACGAAAGTAAAGAAATCGAAGGAACAAAATGTACTGAATCATGCTAAGAGTTTTTGACACTAAGACCTCTACCTGTGAAACAAATACTAGCAATATAAGCTCCGGCAGTCCAATCTCTACACATTTAGCAACCTACGCACAAGCCAGGCATCAATATTGAATTATTTTTATATATTAGCTTTGAACCCAAGCAATTTAAAAATGTACTTACCCCAGGAAAGCCTAACTCGTAAAGCCCAAAACCAACAAGAGATACCAAAGGAACTGCTGAAAGTGGACTTAAGAACCTGAAGAAAGAAGTTGGACTTACATCACTTGGGAATATTACACTCAATTGCAGGAATATTAAGTTCTTTTGATCTTTTCAGTTCACAGGGACTACATTGTTGATAAAAATTCCATCACACAAATCACTCAAGCATGTCAGTATAATATGTACTTCAAACATAAATTCAATTCAGAGTAACAACTGACAATGAGCATACATGGCAAAGATGACCCTAAATCTAGATTACATTTCAATTTAGACATTTTTCAACCATATATGAAGACCAAGAAAATATAATGCAGTCACTTACTAAGAACTTGAGACCAACCTTGCAACATTACGCCAAAGGCCACTAAAGCCTAGAACTATTTGAAGAGTTGAAGCAACAATAAGAGCACCTTGGGTTGCCCGCATTATCCTCTTGAATTTCTGAATAGAAGAAAAAATAAAGCCAAAGCCAGAGGAAGAAAGTGATTAAACTGCTCATGTACACCAAAAAGACCAAAGAGTGATCAAACAATTTCATTAAATAAGCATCAAGATCGAATCTCATATTCAGCTGCATGAATTTAAATTACACTCTTTCTTTCTTCTATAAATTGTCTCCTCCTAATTTCAAAATATGCCACAAGCACACCAAGAACTGAACCCAAGACAGTTTTAATGCATTGATTAACCCAACCCTCAATGGAAAATTATGCTCTTGTTATTTCCAACAGAATAAATTTGCTAAAAACTGATACAGATTACAAATCATGTGGAAGCCTTTGTTTAGCAAGCATATCAACAACAAACAATTAATAGAAAAGAATCATTTTGATACAAGACCTCTATAGGATCTGGCTCATCACTGAATCGACCAGAAAGAATAATAGAGATTGTTGTTGCAACATAAGTATAAGACCCTCCAATTACTGCAGGCAATCGAGTTCCAAACAGAGTTTGCAGCAATGTGTTAATTCCAGCTACAAAGAGTAGAGTTTGGATAACTTTTGCCTTCTCCTCCTGTAAAAAAGGAACTTTCAATTATTTGTTTTATAAATATAATTTTTGACTAGGAGAATAGTGCAACTTCGATCAAATGGTCAGATAACCCTTTCAAAATTATTCCATTTGAAATTTAAAATTGTTTCATTAAGTATATTTAATTTGTTAATGCTTACATTGCCACCTCCCATCTGGGGAACAAGAGCAGTGGGAATTAGCACACTTGTACCGAGCATCACAAGATAATGTTGAAAACCAAGAAGTATGGCCTCAGCTGCATCAGAATTACACCAAATTTCTTATCAAATTAAAGAAGAAAAAGAAAACCATATATCTTAGTCATATTTTCAACAATAAAAGCTCAGGGAAGAAGTAGTTACTTAATTTTTTAAAATTTCAACTACTTGGCGTTATGTCAGAATAAGGCATTTAATATATCCATGAAATCCACATTGTTCAATTAGAAGTTGTTGAGTGTTGACTATATGTGGTGTTAGAAAACTCACCAAAATTCAATAAATGAATAATAGTTTTTAATCAAAAAAGAGAAAAACGTATTATTAATCAGTAAAATATTTTTGAATTATTACACCAGGGGCCAAAAATAGAATTAAAAGTATTATTAAAAAAGTCTCAAAAAGTACCCAACCCGGATCTGGAAATAACTGGGAATAGCCTCAATACGAATGTAGAATAAGAATAGAGTTACAAATGGGAAAAACATGAGGTTTAAATGTTTAATTTTTTTAAAAAAAAATCAATAATTGGAACTAGCTAAATAGGGCATCGAATTGGTTCCAATCAAATGAGTGTCAGAGGTAAAATAAGAAAAGAAAAAAAAAAGAAAAACTTTGATTGCACTTCCATAAACCAGTCCTGAACCCAAGTCCCTAAGACAAACAAACAAAAATAATTAAATTGAAAATGAAAAATTATGAGACATGGTCTGTGAATTAAACGACCAATAACTCTTTTTCCCTGATTCCCCCTTAATTTCCTCCACATGCCTTGTTAAACATAAAATTAGAATCGGTTTAAGAATAAGTTTTATTTTTCAGCAGAATCTTTTTCTTCTCATCCAAGTACCTAAAAGGAAAGCATTTACCGAAAGCCACTTTCAATAATTAGATAAAAAGACAGCACGCGCAAACAAATAATGTCAGAATCATAAAACATGCTTTTAAAAATACCATATCGGTAAAGAAAACAGAAGAATCAGGTTCAAAGTAAAAGCACACAGAAACGGAATCTATGATGAGAGGGGGGGAAAAAAAAACTCACGCCATGGAGGAGGACTCGTAATGCAGTAAGAAACATTCGGTAGCTGATCCTTGGGTGGGTGTGGCTGTGGTTCATCAATCTTAGGTGCTGGAGCTCCACCACCTCCTGCCATAACTGTCTTTCACACACACACTCAGCAACAAACTGCAAAGAAGAATAAATAAAAACCCAAATCTGAAACAGAAACACTCAAAAACAGAAGAAGAAAATAAAGGGAGTCTGGCTATTAATAGCAGAAAATGAAAGAGTAGCTGTGAGTGTGAGACTACCAGAGAGTTCTTTTTGAGTAAGGAATAGTTACAACAATAATTGTGCGGTTTAAGAGAAGAAAGACGGGGAGAAAATATAAAAGCACCTTTTAACGGTGTTTGAGGGAGCAAAAGTGCAAAACCAAGGGGCTTAAAGTTTTAAGTAAAAAAAAAAAAAAAAAAAAAAAAGAAACTCAAGTAGCTCCCACACCAACTAGGAAATAAATAGAATAAAAAACAGTTTGAGAGAGTGAAAAGAAGAGCGAAAGGGAAACGAAACCCAGACGGTAGTGTTGGTATAGGGCAGTGTAGAGCGTGGAGTAAAACGGACACCAAATAATGAAATTAACACTCTCTCTCTTCCTTCACTTTCCACCAGATAGATAGATAGATAGATACTAGAGTCCCTTTCTTTCTCTCTCTCTGGGCTTATGCAATGCACCACCACGAGTTACACAGTTCTAGTAGAATCACGTATTAATGTTTCTCTTACTTATTCTTATTCAATTTTACTTTCCGACACTGTTCTTTTCATTTATATTTTTTTTCTCTGTCGTCGTTCGGTTGCGACAGTGGCATATGTCCGCGCCAAGTATGAGGAAAACCGAGCCTCGTGGCATGATGATAATGATTTCAGAGTAATGTCGTTTATTCAATAAATGATTATTACATAAGAAAAAAATGGGAAGAAAATAAAAACGTTACAAGTTAAAATATTACTCCTATAATAAAAAAATGAAAAATGTGTGAAATTCAATTATATTGATAATATTGTTTAAGAAATGGTGAATTTATTTATTGTTCATTAAAGGAGGTGAATACAGGATACTACGGACACGTAAACGAGAGTGTGGGGGGACAAATATGGCTAGCAGCCTGTCTAAACGGTGCTGTCCAAGTTTTGCAACCAGCTAGAGTTAATGAATATTTTTAAATTTTATTTGAGATTATTAAAAAGGAGTAGTATAATTGTAGAGATATTGAAGCTTACTAACCTTTAAGATAGTACTCTGAAAATGTTTAACTAAATATTCATTAAATTGTAGTTTTTGTTATTAGTATTTAAAAGAGTTGGACATGTGAACCAAAAAACTGAAGAATTCATAGAGAGAAGACATTTAGGTTGAAAATGTTGAATTGACCAATAGGAGGGGGCGAGGAAGGAGAATGATCACGTGGAGAAGAATGTTGGGACGCCCAAACCCAAACCCAAATCCAAACCCGTGAAGTGAATCCACCAATGACCAAACCATGGAATAGAAGGGATTTTATTTTATATTATCATAATATTGATACAAACTCTTCATAATGATTAAAGAATAATGGTAAAATATTCATATCTAACACAGCTTGGTTCGTATCTAATATCAGAATTAAAATCTTGAACTATTTGTCTCATCGTAAGTGAATAAAAAGAATTTTTAAGCTAAAAGAAAAAGCAGTAAAGTAAATGTAAAAGCAAAAAGATGATTGAAGCGCAAGAGAGGGTGAGGAGCGCCGACAAATGCTCTTATCCCTATATATCACTGAATCCCCCAATTTATGTTTCTTTGGCTGTCCCTTATTGACTTACAACTGGCATCTTTAAATAATACTAGCACTTATACTTATGTACTAAAAAATATAAATATTTTAAGCTATTATTTATTCGTAAATATTTATAATCAATTTATATTCATATAATAAATA
The DNA here is from genome assembly GCA_026544285.1 of Pachyrhizus erosus. NCBI lineage: Eukaryota > Viridiplantae > Streptophyta > Magnoliopsida > Fabales > Fabaceae > Pachyrhizus > Pachyrhizus erosus. The sequence continues at coordinate 12,052 of JAMLFT010006166.1, forward strand.
TTATAAAATTTAATTGATGAATAGTGTAAAAAATTAAACTGATAATATATATTATAATATTTTTCAATAACTATGGTTATAACATTAGCTTATATACGTTGATGTTGAATAATTGTTAAGTTAGACCTGGAGAAGTTATATTTAAAGTTATAATATGGTTGAAGACAGGTTAGGTGAAGTCAGATTTTAAGTATAAGTTTTTAATTTTTTTTATTTTTTAAATTTAAAGTGTATTTATTTAATATAAGTCTTTAAAGTTTAGTTTTATTTAAAAAGTTCTTTTTTTAAAAGTGTTACTCAAAAAATTCTTTAAAATATTTTTTTATACTAAAATATTTTTACGTAAGTTTAAAAGGTATTTTTTTAATGAGAGGAATCAAATTTTAAAAAATTTAAAACAACTCATTTACATTATTTAATTAACTGAATTAGATTATTTTAATAATTTAAAAAGTTTTTCTTCTGTCAAAAAAATTTAAAATTTTTTAAATATCTTAAAAACCTAACTTTTTTTTACTAAAAAAACTTAAAAAAAAGGTTTTACCTATTTATTAAATAGCTAGATTTGACCTGCGTCAAAAGTCATCCACTAATGGTCTATTATTTTCATCTCAAATTACCTTATTACTAATTATCATTAAAATGTGATAATCACAAACCAAAACCTACATTTTTATTTTTTATTTATATAAATAAAAACTAATTATCTATTTCCTCATTAATTTTGAATTTTAATTCATTTAAGTAAAATAGTAAATTTTTAATATGATTTTTACTTTTTACTTTTTTGTCAAAGGTACATTTAATAGTTTTATAAATAAAATAGTTTTCAAGTTTAATATTTTGTAATATATTAACTCTATAGAATGTTTATTTATTCAACATGTTTTTAAAAATCTTCATTCAAATTGTGCCGTTGTAATTATAGATACGTTATTATTTTATGTAAATAAAAATATAATGAATTTTTATTTTTAGCATTTTATTTTTAAATTTCATATGATATGCAAAGGAAGTAAACTTAGATATTTTTTTTATTTTTGTTAGGAAAATTAAATAAAAATGTATTTAAAATAAGATAAATATAATCATATAGTATGAATAAACATAATAAAGCATCAGTAACCTTAAAAATGTATGAAAAGAATAAAATATTTCGTCCCTATACTTCTTGTTAAACAAAAAGTTATTTTCCCAATAAAAATGTAACTTTTAGGTTTTAATTAATAATAGCAGGATTAGATGTTAATAATTTATTTTTAAGGGTATAATATACATTTTTATTATTAAATTAATTTTGTAAAATTTCGTTAAGTATTTTGACTTATTTTTCATTAATAAGATTGGCATGAAATCTAATTAAGTAAAAAATAAAATGAAATAACATTTTTATAATATATAAAAATTTATTCTGACAGACTAACAGTTGTAAAAAAAAAAATTATTTTAAATGTTTTGATTGTTTTCGGCAGTTAAAAATAAAAAAATCTATTTAAGCAAATCTCATGAAACTGCACCAAAAGTCAAAAGTTATAAAGAAAAGTAAGAGCCAAACACTATCTTCCACATAGAAACGGAATAAGGAAGTGCGTAGAAGTTAAAGCTTCTCTGCAACGCAGATTGCGATAGGGCACTAACATGAATTTTTGTTACTGTACAAGGTATCTTACACGTAAGGTCTTAAAAAACTAGCGACGCTCTTTCATATGTTCTTAATATGAATGACATATGTTCTTAATAAAATGACAAAATATCGTTAAAATTATAATTCATCTCTATTAGTTAATGTTGTTATCTAACATCATTAAACAAATTAAATTGGCAGGTTAAATACATGAGTTACGATCAATTAAGTAAACACATGTTTATTATATTACATGGATGAAAATGTCTTTCTTCTTAATCTAAATCAATAAACAATAAATAATATTAGTTATTTAATAAATAAAATTATGATGTACTTTTCAACTAATTTAATTCGTGATTATTTTTCCCTTGTTATTTGAATGTGAATATACTTCCATAAAGATCCTAGCCTTGATAAGATCACATTTCTTTCACACAATTTAATCATGCATATTTTACACAATTTAGTTACAGGTAATACTATGGTGATATTTTCTCAATAAATAAAAAACCAGCTCAAAGCTAACAGACAGAGGAAGAATAAAAACGTAAGAAAAGAAAACAAAAATCAATTATTTATTCTACAAATATTTTAGTCGTTTTTATTCTCATAATATGACAAATCACATATATATTTAGTTGACTACAACCTAGAGACTTAACATATTATTGAATCTTTCTAATGACGTCAGATGACATCAATTAACAAATGAACTAAATTAATTGATAATTTATAATTTTAAAAACCTTCTTATTATTTTATTGATTTTAGGAGTCAAATTGACAGTTAGTTAAAAATTATAATTTCAAAAACTAAATTAATTTTTTACTCTTTTTAATTACCCCACTATCTTCATAAAATATAAATGATCTTTTTGATTGTGAGTTAATCAAAATATAGTGTAAATACATTATTTATATATATACTATATTAAATACTTAAAATAATTTTTAAGAATAAATGTTGGATAATTAGTACTTTTAGTATAATAATTATTTTTTAAAATAATTTTTTTATTTCATTTATAATCATGTAATGATGATCACATATAACCATACAACTGACAAATCTAACAAAAATATTTCAATAAGCACTAACTTGGGGAGAAAAAGGTAATGAACAATAAAGGAGTTTTTAGCTTTTTTCTTTTTCTTTCTCATTAATTGTCCTTTATACGGACTCGGATGTTGTGGCGAGAATTGAATTAAGGAATGGCGTGGCAATATGGACAGACATGCGTGAAGGTTCCTTTTTCATACATATTTTTAGTGGCTTGGGTTCTTCATTTTCTTGGCTTTCGATGAACTTCGAGTGTGTGGAAAGAGAATCAACCAGAGTCACCCTTTAAAAGTCCCTCGTCTTCGCTCAAGAAACAAGAATCACACACTGAATCTTTCCATGCAATGTAGATGCTGACCTAGCTAGGTACGTTTTCTTATCACCATTTCAAAACTAAAATTATTGTTATATTAATTAATAGGTATACATAATTCAATGATTTCACACGTATTTTTTTAGGTTTAATTCCATGTTTGTAGTTTTCGTCATGTTTTTTTTTTTAAATAAAAAAGATGCAATTTTCCCCTCAAAATTATTTGTCCTAAAATATGTTGTACTGTTTTATTAATCTATGAGAAATTACCATAAAAATACCGTGGACAATTTGTAGCTTAACAACACACAGAATATAGTCCACGTGTAGAGAAATGTGTAGTAGGATCGTGCATTTTTCTTTACATTGCTGGTGCTTGCATCATTATCCCAAAAGGTCGAAGGTACCAATAATCCCATTGGATCAGATTCTGGTTATTCATTAGAAAAACAAAAATGTTATTCAATTAATTGACTTTATTAAGCCAAAACTGTGACCGAATACGAAGCCAAGCCTTTCTATTTGTTATCTATACCTGTGTGTGTATATATAAAAGTAAAAGAGACTGAAATAAATATTAACTGTTGATTGAAACTTTAATTTAATGTTTTTTTAATAATTGTATTTAATAGAAAATTAAATTATTTTCATTAATAGTATTTAATATACAATTGTGATATTCTTTATATTATATAATTACATGTTATTTATTGTACAATTTTATTGTAAATGTCACGATATTAATTCTAAATTTTTTATTTTTTTACATTTTTAACACATAATTATTATGTGATAAACCAATTACGACATTAATATGTAAAAAAAAAAACTTATCAATTTGGACTTTGTAATACCTAAATTACATCCTCTTTTTAATTTACTTAAAATGAAAAAAAAAAATAACATGTGAGAGTAATATGTAATAATATTAAAAAAATTAGTAACACATATAAATAAATAATAGTAGCTCTTATAATAGTTAAATTATATGATGTAACATTTTAAATATATTATTTTTTTATAAATAAATAATAGTAGCTCATATAATAGTAAAATTATATGATGTAAATTTTAAACATATTAATTTTTATAGATAACTTTTTTTAAAAAAATTATAAATTAATAACTTTAGAATATAATAAGTAATGAAATTAAAATTAAAAAATAAATTGTTGTTGTTATTATTATTATTAGTAACAATAATAATGATAAATAAATCTTATTATATTCATAGAAAATATTTAACTTAAGTCATAATAAGTTTAATTAATTCAAAATTTTAAAAATATTACATAATTAAAATTAATATGTTCAAAATGATTAAAATTATTATTTTAAAATATTTTTTATAATAAATATATTTAAATTTTATTAATTATAACGTATAAACATATAAAATTTAA
>JAMLFT010006167.1:0-16450 GCA_026544285.1 Pachyrhizus erosus
TCTTCCGATCTTTAATTTCCAAATCTTATAAATTCAAAATTTCTACTAATCATTGCCTTTTAAAATTTTTGTTTACTAATTTATTTCTTTAAAGATTCACCCACATACTATGATAAAAAGTAAACTTTGAAATTAATATTATATATGGATTTGGGATGTTACACAAACATAAGTGAGATGTGGGAGCAAGCCAGAGAGAATGAAAAGGTTTTGATCATTGTTGACAATGTTTAAAACATAAATTAGTCAAGCTTTTGGCACTTCCTCCCCAACTAGAGGAAGGGACATTTTATGTAACTCTCATTGGTGTTTTTGATGCCTTTAAAGCTTATAAGAATCATTCAAAAATCCTTCATCGCTATTTGATTTTGGTGAAATCTCTTGACATCATGTAGTAACTATCTGCTTGGTCCATGTACTAATATGCTTATGGTTCTCAAATTGCATATACACCTATAAATGTGTATAACATAAACTAGTTGAGGTTTTGGAACCTCCTCCCAACTAATGGAAGGGACATTTTATGTAACTCCCATTAGTGCTTTTGATGTCCTCAAAGCTTATAAGTATCATTCACAAAATCCTCCATCACCATTTGATTTTGGTGTAAATCTCCTAACATCATGTAATAACTATCCATTTGGTTTGAGTGCTACATATATGTCTGGTTCTCAAACTAAATATGCACCTAGTCCAAGTGTAGATTATTATGTTCTAGATCCCTTAACATATAACATTCCAATAGTACATGTGCCCACCAATGTAACCCTAGAAGCACTTTATATTCATTTATGGTAAAATGTACCTATAATTTCTCCCACCTTAAGCGGCATCATGTTTCATGATGTTAGTACTTTGTAACCTCCTAAGTTAGAGTTTAACTTAAAAAAAGAATTTATGAAGGAAATAAGTGTATTTGCATTAGAGGCTCCAAGAAAAAACCTTGAACTTAGTAAAGCCCTAATTATGGGTGTGACATAGATGATGTGGATGTGTTTTGTTACCAAAATAGGAATGTAATCCCTATTGGAGACCAAGAAAATAAATGACATGAGATATGTTTATTGTTATGTGTATGGTGTTTAATGAATGGTGTACTAAAATAGCTTAAATTTGATTATTGTTTTAAAATGTTTTTGTTTTATAAATGTAGGCCATTGACTTACTCGTTTACTCGCAGGTTAAGCAAGACAGTCATGGGTTATATAAAATGGAACCTTGATTAAATTGCAGGCTTAACGAGTGGGTTGAATGTGATGCAGGTTTAAACATATACGAATCTAATTGGATGGATAACTCGTATACCCAACTCTATCTACAACCAATAAGTAATAACCAAATCATAATAGTTATTAGCTTTTGGTCCAATGTCAAATCAAATATGCAACACTATGGCTAAAACTACAATCATTAATAATTAATAGCCAATAATAATAGCCAAAATAATTCATAAGATGTATAATAATAATTGGAAAAGAAATTGATGCCTAAGACTACTATCTAACTTGTCTTTTTATGGTTTTTTATAAGACCTAACTTGCCTTTTAATAACATAGTAATCCTACGCCATATACTAATTTCTCTAGCAAACAAATATTTCTCTCTCATTTTTTACACTAGTTATTAATTGATTGAGAAAGATAATCTCTATCGTATTCTATTAATCTTATTTCCTTCTTTTTTATTCTTCAAATTTATATTTAAGCAAAAAGAATTAACATTAATGTTAATGTAAAAAGTTAATTGCTTGTGTTCGTTTTAGGGTTTCACTAATTGTTCTAAAAAAAGTAAATGTTAGAATATCATATTTTCACGTTTAATACAAATTTTGAAAAAAATATTCTTTAATATTATTAATTTTCAAGAATATAAAATATTTAAATTTACTTGACTTAATCTCATGATAAAATGTGGGTATCTAGCATTGATGTTGGAATGAATGTTACTTCCTATAACAACTACTTATTATTACTTCTTACTTTTCATATTTTTTCTTTTTCTTTTATTTTAGAATTTTTAATTAAATATACTTTAATATTTTTCTAAATTTATTAAATATTAGCCAAAAATTTTCATAACAAAAATAACTAAATATAATATTTTTGAAAATAATTTGTAAAATTTAATATGTAATATTATACTTGAAACAAATATTTATAAGAAAGAAGTCATTGATGGTCTTCGAATTTTTTTATCCCTAATGAACTTGTAGACGTATTCAATCCTAAAGGCTAAAACTTGAGAAGATTTTTTTAACAAAAAGTTTGATAAGATAAACAAAGAATGAATGTTAAATCTTAATAATTAAATCTTAGAAGGAGCAAGTAACATCCGCATCAGTAAACCCTATGTATATACCAATAGGGAATGATTCTAACTACACTGAAAGAATTCTTGCCAAGTCAAGAACACCTTCACATAATTGCATCATTCCAAAAGCAATCTTGTATGTACGATTTAGACTTCTACAATGTCACTCATATACATCATAATGATCATACGATAGCCACTTTCAATATATGCATGCTTTCAAAATCGTGCCAAAAGATTAAATAAATTGACCATTAGTAGAAATTCTTGCTATTGAGATATTTCCCTAAGTCTTGCATACTTTTCAAAATATTATATATGATTATTGATTAGTTTATGCAAAATCTATTGATGTAATACCTTTGATCAAAATCAATTTAACTTTAGGAGATGATCAATGGTATTCAAAGAACCAATTAGAAGATTGGTATCTCAGGTGTGGAATCTCCTCTCGACAATATCATATTAATAATGTTCAATAGCCTAATACATTGGCTATGAAAAATACCTTTCAAAAGTCATGGAAAATTTGATATATATCTACAAACTTTAAATGTTTATAAACAATGATATATAATCTTATCCTTTTATTTTCTATCCTGGCAAACTAAAGTTTAGATATATTTTTAAGTGAAGAAAATTTCACTAAACATAATATCTAATTAAGGTTGTTCTTAATGGGTTTGGAGGAGGCTAAGACTATGCAACACTTCCTCCATATTCTCCAAATGCAATGGATGGTGGTACTTGCAAAAACACCTTGACACTCAAATTAGTGGAGGCTTGAAGGATTTAGATATCATCAAGTGAGAATTAGTAAAGAACATACCACAAAAGTGTCTCCAATAAGGATATAAATAAGAGTTATGTGTCTTTTTACCAAGCTTCCTTGTATAAGTGTCATAAATGTGATTAATGAGGATTAATGCATTTTTTTTATTTGTTTCCTCCTTTCCATATGTAATTGTCAAGTATTTGTTGGCTGACCATTGGTCGGTCCGACTATAGTTCGGGTAGTGCATATGCCTCCCAACTCCAAGGTGAGCTAGAAGGAGCTAAGGATAATACGCCATTGAATGTTTATACCGAGTTTGGGTATTACGTATGCTCCTAGATTCAATGCCAGTTGGAGTAAGCATATTCAAGGTGTGATTGATAAAATTTAGTTTAACTTATTATTTTGAACATGGTCTGGGTGTACTAGTGTTGCACGTGATGCCTTGTTTTACTAACTACAATGATTATCAATATAAGTTTTTGATAGTTCTCTAGATAACCAAAGGTTGTTAAACCCCTACCGTTGATTTTGTTGCTATTATGGATGATCTAATTGTGCAAGTTTTAATGTCTCTTAGGTTCAAAAATTGTACTTGACATCTTTAAAATAGAGGTGAGTGCACTTTTTTCATCTTTCATTTTCATCTTTGTGGTCTCCTTCTCTTTTTCTAGTGAGTCATGCATCGATGATTACCTTTCTTCTAGGTACGCTACCTTTTTGTTTTCTTCTAATGTCTTCCTTTAGCCTAGGTTCCTATTGTTCTGATGATGGTAGGATGTTGTCTCTTGAGGTAACCCCCATCATGGAAGGTTCTAATGATGGACCTTCACCATCTCTATTTGTTTCTAATCATGCCAGTAATGGCGATTCTTGGGCTACCATAACTAACATAGCTAACGTTGACACGACGATGGTGGTTGAGATGTTCGTCCATGTCCAACGTATAATGGTGGGGGATGTGTCCTTTAAAGACAACTATAGCGATAAGATAGTTCATGTCAACCCAGTAAAGGTGGCTACAATCGCTACTTGTGCTCATTTGATTCAACGTGTCATAATGGAAGATGTGTCTTCCAAGGTGATTGACAAAATCCCTTTGATTCCTCTTCGAGCTACTTGGCCCCTTTCTTCTACTCCCATACCTACTATGTTTAATCCTCGAGTTCGAGTGACTAAGGAGACATTTCCTCTAATGACCCTTCTTGGGTACTAAGGGTTTCATGATGAAGTAGTCGCATAGTTTTGTTGCTTTCACTCACAAAATGTATTGGATTCTTTCATGAGCAAAATTCACTTTTGCTACAGTGACGAAGAGAATGTTATGATTTTCTAGGCATTGTGGCTTGAAAGAGCATGTGTTTCTCTAAGCAGCAAAGGAAGAAGTTCCTTGTACATACATTTATGAAATGTTTTTATCGAGATTTAGGTATGACCGTTCGAATCAACTGGTTCAAAATTGAAGTACTTCACAAGCTTAACATTGCTCTGACCTAACTATATCCTAATGCTTAGGTCGTTATGTGTGCATTTCACATAGAATGTGAGTACCTGTGTATTACTCTTACGACCCAAATTTCACTTATACTAACCTTAGTTTCGTCTTTTCCACTTTTTGGGGGCTTCCCAAAAATGATTGTTGTTGTACTTTTTGCACCTTAAAGATAAAACCTAGAACTTTCAAAAATAGTAAAAATCAAACCCTAACTCATTTTCCATTATTCCCAGTAACTAAATCTTTAGGGATGATTTTCTACTAACAGGAGTCAACAATGCAAAATTTTTATCGTGATTGTGAAAAATATTTGAAAATGTTTCTAACCATCAAATATTAAGCATAATACATGGTTGGAAATATAATTGTTTCTAGTTTCTAAAAATGCAAAAAAATAGTAGTGAAGATGAGTTAGTAAGCACAAGTTCCAAAAACATCAAGTCTTGCTATCCTGAAAATCAGAGTTAGAAGGGATATATTGCATGCTGGATTCGACTTGCATATTATGATTATCTTTCAAAAAACACTAAGTGATGAATCATGTTGTTTTGTGTATATATTCATGTAACACAAGTTTGAACATAATCCATCAATTGGATAAAAAGGTATACATAGACTAGTGACATATGCACATGCAGGAAGCTAAGTTTCAATCATAATCTCCCATTCTTTGGCCATAAATAAAATAGTAAACAAATTTAGAAGAATTTGGAAAAATTTGGACAAAGTCTAATTTATTTAAGAATGATCCTCATGGCTAGAAAACTCAAAGAAACAAGGAGAATATGAGAAGATGACATGTAAACCATCATAATGAACCAATAGATGAAAGAACCAAAACAAGATGAATAAGAAACCATTTTCAAGACATACAAGCAAGGTTTTTGAATCAAAATGACACATGTAAAAGCTAAATTCGAAAACTTGCATGAACTTGGCCTTAAAATTCAACTAAGAAAGCTTGAATCCATAACAAGAACCTATCCTTACCAAGTGATTAGAAGAAGAGAGGTTGTAAAGCTTGGAGTTGGAAGCCAAAAAGGAACTTGAATCTTCTCTTGATGCCTTTGGTTAGCTTCTAAGTTTAGTGTTTTACAAAATAAGAGAAATAAGAGTTAAGGAAGCTAGCTTCAGATTATGTATAGGTGAGGGATAGTGTTTTGCATTTATAAAAATAAGTGGGATTAGAATTTCTAGGATATTAAATAGGATTAGATGTGTATTAATGATTTGATGTTAATGTGATATTTTGGTAAATTTAGGTAGGGCTTTTTGGAAGAATGAGAGTGTGGAGCCTTGGGGGTATCAACCAATGGGTCCTTGACACGTGCCTCCTTCTAGGGTCCACTTGGTCTAGAAGAGTTTTCTCAAAAAATGTGCAATAAATAATTTTTCAATTGATTTTTGGCAAATTTTCATCCATTAATGTTATCCATTTTTTTATTCTGTTTTCTTTATCTTAAAACATGATTTTATCTTCCTAATAGATAGATTAGAATAATTTAGGTTTTACTCAAATGAAATTTAAATTTTATCTAATGAGTTTTTATTGATGAAAGTTGTTTAGTAAAATTTCATTAGGAAGGGAAAAGTTGTTCAATTAGAATTTTTCCTTTCTTTGATGTGAGAAACCTCATCTATTTTATTGTATTACCTAAGGTTAATCAAATATTCATATGTAGAACTTTATTTGACAAATAAAGTTCATCAAATAAATATACATAAGACAAAAAAAAAACAAATACATGTCAATAATTAAATTCCTGAACACATATGTCCAATCAAGTTTTATCAATTAAATAAAATATCTACAATCAACATTTATCTTATCAAATCCTCATAGAGAATTTTAGCTACGCAGAATTAATTTTCAGTAATTAATTCCAAAGATTTATTTTTAGATAAATAAAAATAACGCAAATAAATAAATTAAATAAATAATTAAATATAACACAAATATATTTAGATCAAAATTTCAGGGTGTTAGATATTTTCCTTGTACTGGACTAGAAAGTCAAATAAGTTGTCTAATTGAAAAGTAACAAACATGAGTAAAGCTGATTGAGAAGATATGATCACTTTTCATAAAATCTTAGCTTTTATTGACTCAATTGATACTAGTTATTGACTCAATTGATACTAGTTATTGCTCACTCTAACACTCTATCGATTGACTAAGATTGTAAGTTTTTGTAGATGTTTTTGCCACCGGCTCTAATAAGAAAAAAAAATGTTGAATGCTAAGCCAGTGGCTAACACTTCAATAATGTTGACTGCTCAACCATGAACTACTAAGAAGAGGAAAGAGCATGAGCTTGTTGTTATTATGGCTTAAGCCAAGAAGACTTAGTTTGATTAGGCGATTGGAGATTCTTCCCAATTTAACTTGCAAAAGAACATTGCCTTCATTTTAGTGATGAATGAGAAAATGTCTTTATGGGGTCGATATTTCAACCCCTTGGGTTTGATTAATCATGCTTCCCTTAAACAAGCCAATAGAAAAATGCTTGTCAAAGTTGTCCCTTTTGAGTCTATGTATGCCCCTTCTTGTTTTCAAGCTCGCTCAAGGGTTATAACTTAGTATTAGCTGGAGGAATTCGACAAGGGGGTCCAACTTCGTCTAAAGGTTGAGGAAGATGCGAAACTATCACAATCGGATCTGGTCGAGGCAATTGAGACCAACTTGTCTCTTTTGAAGTCTTTGGAGGAGGTCCACCAAGATCTAAAGAATTCTTAGAAGGAGTTGAAGTTAGCTAAGTTGAGGGAGGACACTTTTAATACTAAGGTGGAGCAAACCAAGAATTTTGTTGAGTTTCTTCAAGACAATGTAGAGAAGTTGAATAAAGAACTTCATGAAACTATCGATTTTGAAAAAAGAGCACAATTGGATTTGGATGAGGCTATCGCTAAAATAATGAAGAGTCATGAGGCTAATTTTCAAGGGGCATTCCGTTAGGTGGCTTTCTTTTTCAAAGATGTCGACTTCTCTTCTGTAAGTGTTGATAAAGATGTCAATGCAGCCAATTATCCGATGGATGAATCTCATATTCCTAATAATGAGTCTTGATTATTTTTAGGACTATTTTTAATGAACTTGGTTTATTATTATAGTCAAATTTTGATATAACGATTTTGTTTACATGGTCACATTTTGATTGTGAAATTTCGTACTAACCTTAAATCTTCTGGGTTTGCTTAATTTACTCAATTTCATTTAAATGGTTGCACCATTGATCTACTTGATTCGTTTATGTAGTGGTATTACTCATTTTCGTTTTAGTGGTTGTACCATCGATATACTTAATTCACGTTACACACTTTTGTTTAAGTAGTCAAACCATCGATATACATGATTCGTTTAAGTGCTTGTGTTTTGATCTACTTGTTCATACGTATGTACTCAACTTTATGAATTAATGCATGTTTTTACTCGCTCTTCTCCTTACGTTTTAGATCATGGGGGAATTCCTTTAGAAGTCTTGTTTGAATGAAATGTCTGTTGTATTTCATAAGCAATCGGCGAACTTTGTTAAAACATTCTCGACCAAAAATCCTTTTTTTGAAGGGAAAAAGATCAAGGTAGGTTAATGAGTACTCTGCCTTATCACAACATTAATTGTAGTAAAACTTCAAGTGTGAAGGATTCCAAGTTCTAAGTATGCTCTTGCCATTTAAGTGTTCCAATCGGTTGGCTCCAATCTTCAAAGCTTCTGTTACTCAAAATGGGTCCTCCCAGTTTACAACTAGCTTTCCTCCATTGTCCTTCCTAGGTTCCCTACAATTTCTCTAGACCAAATCTTCGATTTAAAAATTTGTCCACTAGACTCTACTATTCTACTTTCACTCAACACTTTGGTTATTTACTTTTCCTTGAATAAAGGCTTGTTATCAATTTTCTTTTCTCATTTATAGTTTAGTTTTTAGTTCTTCACTGTTTTAGTTTTCTTCCAAAACAACTTCTCCTACTAGAATCATGACATTTGTTCCATAAGTAAGACGATAAGTACTTTCACTTGTGGACGAATAAGGAGTGCATCAGCAGGCCTACAACATTCTTGGGAGATCATTCAACCAACTACCTTTTGAACTTTCCACTCGCTTCTTGGATTTGTTTAATAAAACTTCATTGGCTGCTTTTGTCTAGCCATTGGATTGAGGGTGTTCTACTGAGGTCACTTGTTGTCGGATACCTAAGTCAAAGTAAAAATTTTCCAAACTTTTCTTTGTGAATTGTTTTCTATTATAAGAAACAATTGCTTGGGGATCCTTAGCGACAAATAATTGGTTACCATACGAACTTTTGTACGTTATTTGCAATGATGGTAGAAAGTGGTTCGACCTCAATCCATTTTGGAAAACAGTCAATGCCTATTAATAGGAATTTGACTTGTCCTTTAGCCATAAGAAATGGACCAAGTATATCTAGGCTCTATGTTGCAAAAGGTCAAGGATAGATAATGTTGTGCATCTCTTCTACAGGTAAGTGAGAGATCCTTCCAAACTTCTAACATTCTTAACACTTTTTTTACATACTAGGTGCAATCTTTTCACAAGGTCAACCAATAGTATCTGAGTTTTATGACTTGGGCTACCGTGTATCTTCCTCCTAAATGTAGTCTCTGGATTCCCTTATGTATTTCATCCAAGAAATATTGGGCTTGTAATTGGTTGAGGCATTTTAGTAAAGGTGTTGTGAAACCTTGTTTGTAGATATTGTGACCATTCAATACGTAATAGACTAGGTGTCTCTTAACTCTTTTGGCTTCTATTGGGTTATTTGGCAGTAGCCCCTTCTCCAGGAATTATTAGATTTCTTTCATCCATTCTAAATCGGTCACTATTGTGTATGCTACTATCTTAAGACTTAGTTTTAAAATGGTTCCTTGGATGAATGTTTTATGTTAACTCTATTTTCTTCTACTTGCTAATTTTGACTGTAGATTTGCTCCAGTGTTTTCTTCCTTTGAAATGTGATCTATTGAAAAATATGACTTTGTCATTTGATTGGTTGTATGATAATATCTCAACAGTCATGGCTCTTTTATTTGAAAAGTCTCCTTCATTTAACTCTTCATCAACTATGAATCACTTATAAACTTTATTACTTTTAGTTCGACTTCTTTAGTTAGCTTGAACCCGACCAAAAAGTCTTCATATTCAACTTGGTTATTGGAAACTGAAAAATAAAAAAAAACTTGATTGATTGCTCTAGGATAAGACCTTATAAGATTTCTAGCACTATGCTTGCTCCTTTTCTACCGCTATTAGTTGAGCCATCAACAAACAAGCTTCTGGTGCATTAGCTAATTCTACCACGAAATCGATCAAACATTGTGCTTTTATTGAACCTCTTGGTTCATGGCTTATGCCGAATTCTAGTAATTCTATCAACTGTATAATAATTCATCTTTCTAATTTAGGCTTTTGGAGTACTTATCGGATAGAGTGGTCTATTTTCACAATGATTTGATGACTTTGGAAGTATAGTGTGAGACGTCGCGCCATCATTACTAATGCCAGTGCCAACTTTTCAATCATTTGATATCATCTTTCTATGTCCTTCGTGACCTTACTAACATAGTAGATTGATATCTAAACTTGGTTTATTTTTTGTATTAATATTGATCTTATAACTTGTTCGAAAATTGCTAGGTACACATGATTACTTGGAATCTGTCAAGTGAGAATGTGTCATGTTGATAAGAATGCTTGTAGTGCTTGGAATGATGCTTTAGAAGCCTTGTTGTAATGAAACACTGTTTGTTTCTTTAACAATCTGAAGAATGGTTTGGCCTTCTCTACTACTTTTGGAAGAAATCGAGACAAAAAGGAAAGTCTTCCCATTAGCCATTGGAGTTCTTTTAAACTGCTTGGACTATGCATACTAATAATAGTTGACCATTTCTTTGGGTTGGCTTCAATGCCCTTGTGTGTTAGCATAAAGACTAGGAATTTTCTCCCTTAAACTTTGAAAACATATTTCTCAGGATTCAACCTCATGCTGTGTTTTTCTTAATTCTTGAAATATTTCTTCCTAATCTTTTGTGTGGGTTTCCATACTAGAGTTTTGTTTACCTCCATATCATCTACATATACTTCAAGGTTCCAATCAATCTAATTGAAAAAAGTTTTGTCCACCACTCGTTGATATGTTGCTCCAACATTTTTGAGTTTGAATGACATCATACTATAACAATAGTTTGCGCCTTCTATAAAAAAGGTTGTCTTTTCTTCATCAAGTGGGTACATTCGAATTTTATCGTATCTCAAATACGTGTCTTGGAAGCTTAACATAGGATAACCAGAAGCTTCATCTACCAATTAGTCGATGTTGGGCAAGGGTATGCATCCTTAGTGCATGCTTTTTTTCAAGTTTGTGTAATTTGTACACATCCTACACTTGCAATTTGGTTTCTTCACCATTACTATGTTGGCTAGCTAGGTAGGATATTTAACTTTAATGAATTTGGTTGCCACAAGCATTTTAGTTTCCTCTTCGACTGTTTTACCTCTTTCAACTTCAAGTTCCAATTTTTTATAAGCCACAAGCTTTACTTCTAGACAAATTTCCGAATGATGATCATGAAATTTTGGATCTATGCTTAGCATGTTAACAATAGTACATGCGAATAGGTTTGCGTTTCTTTGTAGTACTTCATAGAGTTTTTCTTTATCTGTTCCTAGTCGTGACCTAATCCAAGTATATTTGTCTGGATCAAGTTCTAGATGTATCATTTTAAGGTATTTGATAGACTTGACTCTCACTTTATTCTCATGAAGATCTAACTCTGGTTGTTTTGAGCTCATTTGAAGTGTAACACAAGCTATCTATTTTGGGAGGAGGTCTACAATCTTTCTTTGACTATCTTCAAACGGCCAAGTAACATTCTCGAGCTTGTTTCTAGTCCGGCTTAAGGGTCACAATGTTACCTTTAGAATTTGGAAACTTCATGGCCAAGTATGGAATGTAGATAGCAACCCCTAGTTTATTTAACGTTGGTCGACCGATTAGGACATTATACGTTGTTCTAGCATTCTCTAGTAGGTAACATATTGTGATAGTTTTAGATGCTTTATTGTTTCCAAACGTAGTCAAAAGGTCTATGTATCCTCAAGTGTTTAGTTGTTTGTCAAAACATCCAATCAATTGCTCTTGATATTGTTGTATCTTTTCTTTAACGATGTCCATTTGTTTGAAAGTGGACATATGTAATATGTTAGCCGATCTTCATTGATCTTCCAATACCTTCCCAACCTCAAAGTTGGTTATCTCAACCGTGATCACTATCATATTGTCATGATGTGGATCTATGTCGTTGAAGTCATCATTGGTTAAAATAATGGGTAGTGCTTTTCTTTGACACTACCTTAGTAGCATTAATAGACCAAATATTTATAAAATGTCTCTTTTTTGTTGAGTTTGAGTCCCTTCCTATTGTGAATCCCCCTACTATAGTATTTCTAACACCACATACTCAACTTTCATTATTGGTCCTCCTTGTTGAGTATGCCACCTCTTTGTTCTTTTAAACTTTTTCCTTTGCCTTGGCCACCATCCTAACCTTTTTGTAATCTCAACCTCAAGGACGATTTCTATTGTAACGTCCTCTATTGACGAAACTACACAACTTCCCTTTCTAAATGAGTGCCATGTTCCTTGTGATACTTACAAAATTTCATTTAGTTTTCTTTTTTGGGTGACCTATTTCTAGTGGTAGTACTTTGAGTTTTGTACTGCTTGCCTCTTCTAGGATGTGTTCCCAGCTTCCATTGAGAGGGGTATATTGGCTATATCATGACCTTAGTGGGGATCAATCAATTTTGTTTTTAATCACGTGATTTTTTTATGGTAACTTTGTCTTATTTCTTCTAGGATTCTCCTTGAATTTGTTTCTTAAACTTCACCATCTCCTTCATCTCAATGAACCTGATTGCTTAAGCTCTAAGATCATTCATGTTTGTTGGGGGCTTTTTGTACAAGGAATATGAAAATGGTTTAGTTTTTAATGCTATGAGCATGGATATTAACGCTAGTTGAGGATTGAGGTCTTTAATCTTTATGGATACTTTTGCAAATATTTTCATAAAATCCCTCAAGGAATTGTCTTCTTCTTGATGCATATTGGCTTGGTGGCATACTATACCCCAAACTTTGCCACTAAGGTGGAAAATGAGTATTAAATTTTGTGGTAACTAGGTGTACCATTTTAGCATTGCTCCTTTCAAAGATATAAGGAACACATGACACATAAGTACGTCATTATTGGTGTAAAGATTCACTTGAGTTATGAAGGCATCAACATGTTCATATAAATTAGTGAGTTTGTTATATCTTTCTATATTCAAGGGATTTCATCTGGCAGGTAACGATGTTTCCATTATCCCATCTATGAAAAGATGTCTTCTAGTTGTTGGTGCCATGGGGAGTCGAGACTTAGTTGATTTTGTTCGATTAACTAGGGAAAGTAATGACTTGGTAAGGATTGCATGATAAACTTTCTCTCCCATGTGGTGTAAGCTTGATAGGAGTTTTCAGGTTGGCCTTGAGTGTTGTTAACCCTTGCATTTGATTGAGTGTGTTCTTCTTGAAGTCTTTGGGATTACTCTTGAAGCTCTACGATTTGTCATCATAAATTTTCAATTTCTTAAACATTCTTTTGCTTTAAGGCCTAAACCTTTCTTTATAGGGCTTGGATCAAAGGATGATCCTTGAGCTCTTAACACAAGGATGACAATACCATTGGTCGGTCTACTGCTATATAATAGGATTTTCATTAACAATAACTAGCATTGGCGGTCGTTGGCGAGCATTGTTTATGATTCCAATGTTGCTTCTCATATCAACCATAGTTGTGTGGCTAGGAATGATTTATCGAGTTCCATGGTGGGCACCAAATGTTCTTACCGAATTTGGATGGGGGCTAAGATTGGAACTTCCTCCAAATCCTCTATATATGGAGGGTGGTCTACAAAGACACTCTAACGCTTAAGTTAGGAGGCTTGAAGGGTATAGGTATCACTAAGCAAGAATTAATGAAAACATACCTAAAAATGTCTTCAATATGGACATAAATAAGAGTTATGTGCCTTCTTACCAAGTTTCCTTATAAAGTGTCATAAACGGGGTTGACTAGAATCAAGGTAATCTTCTAATTTGTTTCCTCCTTTCCCTATATAATTGTTGAGTGTTAGTTGGCCGATCGAGTATGATACTCGGTCGGTCCAACTCCAATTTGGATAATACAAGGGCCAAACTGAATTACAATAGATAGATAGGATGAGAGATTTGTAGGAAGAGATTTTTTTTTTCACGAGGCCAAGAGAGGATTTGACTAAAAAATATTGAGAAAGGTCATAATTATTATTGTTTGTAAGATTTCAATGTGTCTAACTTGGAGCATATGGGTTTCAATCCCTCTTTATAAATTTTTTAAAAATAAATTAAATATCATCTTTATAAGATGTTAGTTACAATTTTCTTTCAAATATGATGATCATTGTAATACATTGAAATTTCAACCCAGTAATTTGTGTGTTGTATTTATTTATTTATTTATTTGTTGAATTGCTTGAGTTGAGTTATTTTTTATTTATCTAAAATAAATCTTTGAAATTAATTATTGAAAAATTAATTTTGAGTAGCTAAAATTTTCTAAGAGGATTTTATATAATAAATATTGAGTATAGATAATTCAATTAATTGATGAAAATTTGGTTGTGTATATATGATCTAGAAATTAAATTCTTGACGTGTGTTAGTTTCTTGTCTATTTGTCATATATTTATTTGATGAACTTAAACTGTTAAATAAAATTCAACAAATGAATATTTTAATTAACCTTAAAAAATAAAAAAATATGAGATTTTAGTCACCAAAGGAAGAAAAATTTTTAATTGGACAATTTTGCCCTTCATGAAAATAAAAATTGTTAGTGATCAATTTTCATAAGTAAAAATCTATGAGATAAAGTTTAAATTTTATCCGATTAAAACCTAAAATGTTCTAATCTATCTATTAGCAAGATAAAATCATGTTTTAAGAGAAAGGAAATAGAAGAGAAAAATGGATAGCATTATTGGACGAAAACTTGTCAAAAATCATTCAAAAAATAGTTTATTACATGTTTTTCGATAAATCTTTCTTGACAAAATGGTCCCCACAAGGAAGCACATGTAAACAACCCATTGGCTGATAATACCAAGGTTTACACTCACAATTTACCATAAAATCCACCTAAATCCACTAAAACATCACCAAAACATCACATTTACATCTAATAATCTAACTTAAACATCTAATCCCATTTAATTTTCTTAAAATCCTAAGCCTACTACCTTGCATGCAATGCCACCTCCCCTTCCTTGCCTATATTTTGAACTAGCTTTACTTTTTCTCATTTGCTTCCAAGAGCAAACCATGAACTAGACCAAAGACACAAGAGAATTCTAGTTGTGTTTTGCCTTCTAACTTCAAGCTTTCTAACCTCTCTTCTTCTAATCTCTTGGTAAGGATGAGTTCTTGAGGTGGATTCAAGCTTTTTTGGCTGAGCTTGAAGGCCAAGTTCATGTATCTTTGAAATAAGCTCTTGCATGTGCCTTTTTTTCACAAATCTTCCATTGCATGTTTGAAATATCACTTTTTTCTTCTTTGTATTTGAATGTTGCATCCATTGACTTGGTTTCTCTAGTTTGCATGTCATATTTTTGTTTTTTTTCTTGAGTTTTTGAGCCATTAGGATGATCCTTAATTAAAGGAGACTTTGTCCAAAATTTTCTAGATTTTTCTAAATTTATTTATTATTTATTTATGACCAAAGAATGGGAGACCATTGTTGGAAGTTTGCTTCATACATGTGCATATGTCAGTATTATAGGTATATCTTTTGTTCCAACTAATGAATTTCTTTAAAACTTGTTTTCATTAAAATAGTCACAAAAATGAACATTTAATATTTTGGAGCTTCTAGAAGATAAGCTCAGTAAGCAGGTTGGATCTTTTGATCCTTTCTGACTTCGATTTTTTGGGAGCCAAAACTTGATGTTTTTGGAACTTATGTTTATTGACTCATTTCCACTATGATTTCTTTGCATTTCTAGAAACTATACACAATTATCTTTCCAACCATGTATTTTTCTTAATTTTTGAAGGTCATAAACTTTTTCAAATATTTTTCACAGTCCCAAGGTAATGTATATAATGCTGACTTATGTCACTGGAAAATGATCCCTAAAGATTTAGTTACTAAGAACAATTGAAAAGGAGTTAGAGTTTGATTATTACCTCTTTAGAAAGGTCTAGTTGTTAGCTTTAAGGTGCAAAAAATAAAAACATTTATCCCTTTCGGAAAGCCCCTGAAAAGTGGAAAACACTTGACTATGGTCAGTGTAAGTGAAAGTTGAATCTATCACCTTGAAAGATATTTAATTATTTTATAGATTTTTTTTAATATTGGAAGGATGATATGAAAAATAGACTCTATGACCTTTAAGAATATATACAAGTATTTTCATTTAAGAATTTTTTTTTCTATTCTGCTTTGGTGAAAATTTTGGCCTCGTTATTAAGCAATGCTTAGAGTTAGACCAAAGGAAATGACTTTGTAAGTTTTCTTTAGTTTTTAAGTCAATTTTTGGCCAAAAAAATGTTTTAGTAAAATAAGTGCAAAAAATTTCACAGATTGAATTAAAAATTATATTTTATATCATTGTAAAGATAATCGTGTTGATAACGTGTTGGAAATAGAACTGATTAAAACTAATATTGGAAATGTTTAGAAAAGGATCCATTATTGACCAGTGTTATTTTGAAAAATATTTAACTATGTTGCCTTATTCTTTTTATAATTTTTTTTTTATAATTTTTGCTTATA
>JAMLFT010006168.1:0-16450 GCA_026544285.1 Pachyrhizus erosus
TTTTTACATTTTTAATTTTTATTATTAAATAATAACATTAAATAATTATATAATAACAATGTCAATAATACATTAACGTATCACATATTGTTGGCAAATTTATTAAAACAATTATACGTAATTTTTTTTAATAAATTTTATTTTTTAATGTTCATTTATTAATTATTGACGACATTAAACTAACTAGAAAGAAAATAAAAATTTTAAGTTAAAGGTATAAAATTAAAAATAAATATTAAAATAAAAAGTATTTTGTTTTATATGCACAAAAAAATTATTTCAAACAATTTTTTTAGGCTTAAGTGTTAATTTGGTTATTGAAAAATAAAATATTTTTAGATTTGATTCTTAATTATACTTTTTTTATTTTAATTTTTTAAAAATTGTTTTATTTTTTTTTTCAAATAACAATATTAAACAACGTCATCAAAATGATTTTAACAATCCAATTATATGATAAAAAGAGTCTCATAAAACAATCATATTTAGTTTTCTTTAATAAATTATCTTTTTAAATTTCTATCTATTTAAAATATCTAATAGTGTTAAAGTGATTAACAAAATATTTTAAAACACGGTTTGATAAAAAAAATACATGAGATTGTATTGTTAATTATTGATGATTGTCAATATCGTTATTGTGTTATTATTTAAATGATAAAAAATAAAATAAAAAAAGGTTAAAATTTACATTTGATCATTTATCTTGTATTTTTTTGTTTACTTTTGTTTTTTATTTTTTTAAAAATATTTTAATCTTTTTATCTTTTTAAAAAGGTTCATAGTCATTATTTTTTGTTAATTTTCACCTAATATTGTTAACTTATTGTTTCTTTTTTTTTCTTCCTTTGTCAGCATTAAGGATGAAATTGTCATGTTTACACAGTGTATGTCTGTTTTGCATTCCCTCCCTGAACTCATCACTTATCTTTGTATAAAGGGTGTTACTCACATGGTCATGTTAATTTCCTTTGCTTAAACTTTTTTCCACTTTGTTTTAATAATATCATTGTAACATTCATTTGTAAACTTTTAGTGAACTTAACATAATTGTTGTTATCATGAGGATGCTTATTTAAATTAATTTACTCGTATATATTTTTCCATTCTTGTTTGATTTTATAATTTTAACTTGCATCAAAAATAAATTTATAATGAAACATCCTTCCTGAACCAAGACAATGATTTTTACGATAATGTTTACTGTTTAATTTAATCATTTAAATGTTATAGTAAAGTTGTGGTTGTCAATTAAGGAAGACGAATAAGCAAATAAAAAAAAAAAGAACTAAAGGAAGAAAAAGTTAATTGTATTAAACAAAATTTAAAAGATATTGTTGTAAATTTTTTTAAAAATAAAATATTAAAATATTTTTAAAAAAAGATAAAGAATCAAAGTACAAAAAATACAAAAAATCAAAAATATATTTTAATGAATTAATGGATAATAATGATTAAAATAAAAAAGATTTAAAAGATAAAATAAAAATTTTGAAAGAAAAATATTTTTTATAGGTTAAATTAGTATTTAATTTTTTGTATTAAGTTCCATGACTTCTCCTTCCAGTTCTATTAACGAAAAAAAAAAAAGCCCTACAATGGTTTATTTTGCCGGTACTTTAAAATCCGATACCGACTAGAAGTGAGTAGCTGGTAGCTGCAGTGTGGCCAACGATCAGTGATTGTGAAGATGGGCAGAGACAATGGTAATAGCTAAGATAGGTAATTAATTACCGATGCATATTCAACTCAATCCTTTCCTTAATTTTCTTCGTTCACAACAGCATCGGGTGAATGAATGAAACTCTCTAATTTGAATTTTTCTCCTACCTTCGCAGCAGAGGATATGCTTTATAGGTTAAGCAGGCGCTACTTTTGCACTCTTGCTCCACGCCCTTGGCTTTTTGTGGGGTTGGGCAACCCTGGCGAGAAGTACAAAGGAACGAGACACAATGTACCTTTCTTATTTCTTATCTTTCTTTATGCTTCTGTTTGTATCTGCACTTTGTTCAGTGCAGTTTTAGTCATCAACCATCAATTGCACAGAAAGTGTTATCTAGTGTAAAGGAGGCGTATTTGGTGTGTGAATTCGCAATTTCGTGATGAAATTTGAAAATATGTTTTTGTGCGAATCAGGTGGGGTTTGAGATGATTGATGCATTTGCAGAGTCACAGGGGATTCCTATGGAAACTGTCCATTCCAAAGCCATTTTTGGAAAAGGTTTGTTTGCTGCATTTCATATTCCTGTGTTCTGTTTCTTTTTTAATGTTTTTTTTTTTTCTAATTCATGAATTTTATAGGCAAGGTGGTGGTTTGTTACAGGTTTTGTTGGTGAAGTTCCTGTTTTTCTTGCAAAGCCTCAGACTTACATGAATTTGAGTGGTGAATCAGTAAGAAATTAAGATGTGCTGCCTTTTTTTCTTTCTCTTATCCATCTTCATAGTTTACTTATTTTATACTAGATATTTATGCTAACCTCATATAGTGGGATAAGGCTTTTTTTGTTATTGTTTTTATACAACTTGTGCCATCTGGCTTTTTTGTCACCTGCCGATGGCAAAAATATGTTAACCTAGAAGTTCCTTTGATTATACATTCGGCTGCTTAAGTCAATAACCTACTTTGAGGGGTGGCTTTTCTGATTTGTGCAATGCAATTCACTCT
Organism: Pachyrhizus erosus; assembly: GCA_026544285.1. NCBI lineage: Eukaryota > Viridiplantae > Streptophyta > Magnoliopsida > Fabales > Fabaceae > Pachyrhizus > Pachyrhizus erosus. Next base: position 2,666 of record JAMLFT010006168.1, read on the forward strand.
TATTGATTGGCATTGTTGTGAGGTTAAATTGTACCACCAATAACTGCAAACAGTTAAAAATGGAAATTCTGTAAGTTTAAATTCATGACTACTATATTGGAAAATCATGAAATTGGCCATAGCTGCTAGTGGAATAACCAAGTATTTGCAGCGATTTCCGGTGCTGACATAGAGTGGATGATGTTTAATTCCACAGTTTCTTCTCGTTTTGAATACATGAGGTGTTTCTATAAGCTCCTTTTAGCTGATTTGAATTAGCTTCAAGGTGAAGCTTATCACAATAAGCTCTTCTTTTTTCCTTATTCCTGTAAGCTTCTCTGTTAAGTTTATTGTATAAGCTCTCATGTTATAATATTATTAAATAAGCACTTAATCTGTTTATCCAAATGCACCTATAATATTTCTAGACTGTTAGAGCCTAGTGTAATGAAAACTAGGAAGTTGTAGCAAGCTGGCGGTGATGTTGGAATTCTTGAAATCAAATGGTCCAGTGGACCATGATTATTTGACAACAGATTGCTATTATGGATTCATCAAAGAGTACTTTGGTTTCAATTTAGAGTTTAAGACGTGTCTCTAGCTTGGATTATCTAGCAATCAAGAAGTATTTTAAATTTAAGAACTATCAATCCAAATTAATGTAGCAGCAAGGCATAAGTTTTTGCAAGCTTATACCTAGGAAAAGCCCATTGTTAGAAAAATAAAATAAAATTAAAAGGATCTTGCTATCTAGATTTTTTCCTTGCATGTATCAGGAACACCTTATGCTTTAGTTTTATTTTGTCAGCTATAGAGTATTTATTCAATGAATCATGTATGATATATATTTTAGAAATTTTTTATTATATTGGTTTAGATGTGCATCCATAATGGATACTCCTCCTGACATCATTGGATGTTGCTACCATACATCCTATGATTATTTTATTTTATTTTAGATTTTTTGAACTTTGTGCCAGTATGATAATAATCCTAGTATTATATTATATATAGAATGACTAATGACTAATATTGATAATTAAAAACTTTTTTACCACTTTCCCCCTCTTAATCATGGTTTTATAAGTTTTATGGGATTATACATCTAATTATAATATGTCTTATTTTGTAATTTGTTGCCCAATACATTTCTTAGTTTTCAGAATTGTCCCATCCCTGTGTCACAATGGTGTTGTATCCACTACATGTATCCATATTTGTACATCATAGTATTTAGTTTTTCAATTGGATATCACATTTATTTACTCGATTTCATGTACTCACATTTGCCAGTGGAGTTTACTATATTTCCTCAAGCCCCATATCTGAATGCCTTACCTTGACATAGTTATTTGGGTGTAGTATGCATATTCATCAAGTTCTTCATGTCATCAAATTTGGTTATCTAGTTCTTATTCTTCATATTTATTTAAGATCTATGTAACTTACTGTCCTCTGGAGTCCATGTCCCTTTTTATGCAGTGAGAAAAGCTCTATTCTATATGTAAGGGATATGGTTCTTTTAGTCCTTCTTCTTTACCCTTTATGAATTATTCCCATCTAGATTATTTGTGAAGATATTTTATTCTGTGACTAAATCTGCATTAACTATCAAGTCAGTTTGGGATATATTTCAGATTAAATGAGGGATTGTAGATGATTTAATGAAATGTCGTGTTTAGGCTGCCAAGATCCAACAGCACAAAGGGAATTATGCCTTGCCCAGATGTTGAATAGGTCAAAGTGAAGCCTTTTGTCCAAAGTGAGAGGGTAATGGATGAGGAAATTATTTCTACTAGGCCTTTGGGCAATGTGAGTGATCTATGTGATCCACAATAACTTCTTGATTTTATAGCGATAAAGTTGATTGATCGATTGGGTGAGGTAAAGACTCAAGATGATATTTTCTCCAAACACCTAAAATACAAGGAGGACGAAGATAGAAAATAACTTCTATGATTAGTTACAACAGCAAATTATGGAGGGTTTAAAATAATTATAAGACTTGTTTAGGTTATGTTGAAGAGTTGTAGTTGTCTTGTGTGTTTTGGGGTTATTTTAGTATTAGATTATCGCTTTTGTTGCAACTGTTTTGTGCAAGGAATTTCCTGGGAGAGTCTTGGGGCAGTTGTGATGGTTAAGTTTTCTGTTTTCTCCATAGCTTTTTGTGGTTTCCTATGGGGGATTTTACTTTCTGCGTTCCTTCACCTCTGTGGATTGACTTCTGTTTTGTGTTTTTATGAAAATCTTTTAATACATTGTTAAGGTTATAGTCATTGTGGAAAAGAATAAATTAAGAATCATGGTTTTACAAATCTCCTGTGGATTAATAATTATTTTGTCAAATTGGAGGTCCTTATTGAATACCATTAATCCCCTTCCCTTTTTCTTACCAAACCAAAGGAGAAGAGGAAAGAGAAAATACTAGATAGTTCTATGATAAAAATTAAGGATTGAAAGATGGCCATCATGGCTGATTGCTTACATCTTTCCTTTCTGATGGTTGATTGCTCACATCTTGCCTTTTCTACTTTTACTGGTTTTATTTTATTTGAAGTGCTGACTTTTTGTTGGGGTAAGGTAATATACTAATATTGATTCCATGGAAGGTTTCTATTTTTGAGGTAGCATGCATGCAACTGGTATCATTTGCTTGTTTGTTGATGTTTAGCTTACATATGAAGCCTTGTGCTTATTATCAATTTATGTCATTCTACGACTCTTCATTTTACTGCAGACAGGACCACTGGCTGCTTATTATAAGCTGCCTCTTAATCAGGTGCTTGTGGTGAGTTATTCCATGTCCTATACATTTTCATTTAAGTATTTAATCAGTGATAGGTGTGCTGTTCTTTATTTAATCATGTATTTTTGGTTGCAGTTCCATGATGACATGAACTTGCCATGTGGGGTGCTCCGTCTTCATGACAAAGGGGGTCATGGAAGCCACAAAGGGTACGGCACTAAATGATAATTGTGAAGCAAAATTAATATTATCTCCATCTTAAGTTTTTTTATACTGATCATAAGAAACTTGTTACTAATTCAAGTTCCAACTCCTCTAGAGATACTATGGTTTTTATTAGGCTTCATTAGATTATGTAATTCACTAATTCCAGAACCCAATAAATATCTATGTTTAAATTAGCATGTAGATGTTATTGGAGTCCTAATCAATTAGCCATCACTTTGGAAGTCATGTCTACCTTTTGGTATAATGAAAAGATGCACACAAACTAGGAAGATGTAGTAAGCCAAATTAGATAACATTGTGATGCAGATAGCCTATGCTTTAGTACGAATAAGAGAATGACTATGCAATCTCATAAAATTATTTAAGTCCTGGTGAGGTTGCATCTTGGTTTGTGGTTTGAGGGGAAGGATCCCCTTACAACCAGAGGAGGAATCCTCTGTTACAGTATATTAGCTGAAACTATAGAAAACAAATGACAATGAATGGAGTAACCTCCTTACAAGATGGCAAATAGTAATTAGGATAAAAAAGAAATGGTAACACCTTCCTCTGCTCAGACTAACAAACCCAACATAACCCTTCAGAAATTCTCTCATGCCCTCTATTTGGTTGCACTTTCCACTAAATAATCATTCTCTCTCTTCTTGCCTGGTTCCCGGCTTCCTGCATTCCCTCCATTCTCTCAATGCTACCTGTCCATTCTGTAACTCCCCTCTCTTCTCCTTCCAATCCCTCTCGTGTCACATTTTTCCTTCTCTCTTATACCCACAGGACTTGATTCTCAAGCCCACTTTCCTTTTCCTTCACCTTCTTACCCCTCCTTCTATGTACTTGCATAATGGGCCTATCATACATATTCCATATTGTGTTTCACATTTTAATTTGAATAGTTCATCTTTTTCATTTATTCTTTCTTGCAATTTTGTTTTGCTTCTCATTATGAAAGGCATCTTGTGCTTGTACTGCTGTAACATGTTGATTATTTGTCCCATCAAGCATTTTTTTGCAATCCTTGTTCTCTTCTAAATTTACTTGTTTTTCAGCAATATTAACAAGTTATCCAAGTCTTCTCTTTTTTTGTTCTACACTTCAGATTGAGGTCTTTTACTCAATTATTACCATTTTAGCTTGTGGCTTTTTTTGGGATTCTCATCCTTTATACAAAATTATCATAAAACTTTCTTTACTAGGGTATCTGCATTACTGTGGGGTGTAGACTAGAAAGAAGAGAAATCAGTTACTAATGAATCAATCATGAAAATTACTTATTTAATACATGCATTTGAATGTAAGGATGACAGTTCACACTGAAAATGTTTTGGTACTGGTCCTGACAGTTAGGTTGTTAGTGGTACTTACTGCTAGGTATTTTGGTTTCTCACCTTCCCTTCTTCACACCAACCTCCTGTAAGTTTTATGACCATACCTAAATTTTCAAAGGCGTGTTCCGGTTTATCTGGAATTAAAAAAGTTTGTCCTGACAGTTATTGATGCTATTCATGATTTGAGTTTTAAAGCAAGCTTCAATGAATGGACCTGTAAGGAGTTATCCTTCACTCTAATTGTGGTTATTTGGAATCTAAATGGTAGGAAAATGCATACCTGCGAGAGAATATTTTATATCAAGGGCCATGTTACTCAAAGAAATTTGTATTTGCTCTTAATAGTGGATGTCTATCTTTCAGTAAATGAACAGCCTATTAGTACTCTGTATGGAAACCTAATCATTTAGTCTTTCTCCATAGTTTTTCTTTATAGTGGATACATAACTTCACCATTATTCATTACATTTTCACTTGTCAAGGGGCCAATGTTGTGATTTCTGTAATGCTTCATTGTTTTAGGTAAAAAGGAAAATCATTTTTATGAAGTGGCTGAAGTAAAGAAGCAGGTGTTTACACTTCAATAAAATATTGTTCAAGGGATGAGTGGTCATGGAAAATGAATTTATGAAATCTTTTCAGCTCTGATTTATTTCTTGTCAAACGCTTCTTGAGTACTGCTACTCATCTTGTACTTTGTCCTCACTTCTACTGAACCAGGTTGAAGAGTGTGATCTATCACTTCAGAGGAAATAGAGAATTTCCTAGGCTGAGAATTGGTTGGTACTTTTGTTGCTAATCCTTTATTCTTTTCCTAGTTTAGATAATTACTGTCATCTTTATTTTCAATTTGCTTTATCGTTAGGGATTGGGAGTCCTCCTGGGCAAATGGATCCTAAAGCATTTTTGCTTCAAAAGTTTAATGTAACAGCTAGACAACGAGTAAGTTCTTGGTCTACTTATAAATGCACTTTTGGTTCCTTGTGTAATGAAAGTTTCAATTTCATTCCCAGGGTTTAAACTGCAACGCACTCATGTTTTCTACTCAGAACAACTTGAATCCAATTATTAATGGCAGTTCAAATATAATGAGTGGGTATTGTGGTGATGTGGTGCCAAGAGGTGTGGCTGCACTAAGGGGTGTGACAAATATCAAATAAGATAGCAGTTACTTGTCACGTTAGTACAATGTCATAAAACATGCTAATAGTCTCCATTGGGTCGGCTTTCTAATAATTGAAAATGGATATACAGATTCAGGAAATTTGAGGCAAATATTTTACTACGGAGCCATAGTTATCAATACCATGCTGTATGTGTAGAGGCAGTAGAGCACTACCAGTTCGGTCCATATCCGGTGTGGGCGTTAGAGCATTGAGAGGACCTTTCCCTAGTACGAGAGGACCGGGAAGGAAAAAAAATTGAATAGATATCTATTCAAATTTTTTTCGCATTCGGGTTGAAGAATTTAATCAGATAGTTATAATTGTTATTGCAAGTTTTTTACATCGTTCTACATGAACTATATTGAGAACGGGCTAAGTTACAAAAAATCTTCATCTCAGTGTTGCTTCTTTTTCTTGTTGGACAGATTGATGAGGCTTTGCAAGAGGGGATCGATGCATTGAAGCTCCTTTTATCTAAAGGTTTGGCAGAGAGTGCAAAAAGATTCAACAAAGAACAAAAGTATAAGCACTTGAGAGTGCAAAACTTACCAGTTTGACGGGATTCCATGATGGCAAGTTGCACTATAAGTGTGATTAGTTCTTCGCTTTTTAGGTTGCAATGTACTGCCGGAGTACATTATGGTTGTGTATAACTTTTTTTTTTACTTATGGATGTGTAGAACTTAGTGATAGGAAATTGGCAGAATTTTGAAAATATTCCAGAAATATATATATAGATTTTAAAATGGTTTTTGACCAACCTTTTTCCATCTTGATTTGTTTTAATTTGGATAGTCTCTGTAATGTGCATTTGTGCCTACTGAGTGCACACGGGTGGGATAGCTGATCATGTATTTAAGTATTTGTAATTGTGTTTAGTGTTTAGACTTGGTGAAAGGGTCATCTTTCAAAGTAACATGTACCTTTCCCCCCAGGGGAAATTGTTATTGCTAATCGTAATCGGAGATCCGCTGTATGGCATGAATAATAAAGTAGGTAGGGAAATGTGATATGCAGTTGAACTAAAGAGGGATAATTCCTCAAAATTCAAGCTAAGATATTCGACTTCGATGTAACTAGAACATGCAGGTTAGGAACTTAAATTATACTTCATGTTCACTAGCTATGTATGTGGCTTGATATGGAGTTAGCTAGGAGGTAGATATACTTGGATAAGGACAGGAAAAAAATATATATTTGTAGGATTGAGCCTCTATTATCATCAAACTCGAGTTTTGAAGCCCGCCAGTGTTTAATAATTTGGTTGGTAAACCATCACTCATGTTAATTGATTTATTAGTTGTCTTTAACTAATTTCTTCTGATTCTTTTATCTTGACTTTTGGGAGTCATTTCAGGCCTGAACATTTTGTCTTGAACTTAAGTTTGATTTTTAGTATTTTCTTTTTATATATACATGTTTCATTTGATGCTTGCCGTAGCTAATTCAAATTTAAAACGATAAGTTATAGGGCTGAATATTAATTGAGTTTATTATCATAGGAAATAACAAATAATATGTTTAATCACAGTTGATTTTTAACAAGCTGAACATCCATTAAAATTGAACTAATGCGTCCATAAAGTTCGACCCAATTGGTTTCATACCCTCCATGTTTTGTTTATCACGCAGCATAACGTTATGGGCCGAATAAGATAGTAAAGGATTTACAGAAGCCAGCTGTTGAGATCCAACCATCATGCCGAAAAATTCAGAGATAGGTTTTCAACAATGTGTCGAGTAGAAAATTTCCACGTGCTCCACGTCCCAAAGGGACCTTACCCAAAAAAAAGAAAAAAATAATTGACAGATTTGATTTTCCGTAGTACCATATGCTTACCTTGTCCTTTCTGCAGGTTGCTTTGCTAGTATTCATACTTCATATTTAATGTATTTGTGTTTAGGATTTCTCAGCAGTAATGGTTCATTTATGATGAAATACGATAGTCACAGGCAAAATAAATGAGCTCCTATTGTGATTTTTTTTATCAAAAAACAAAGATGGAATAACATAATGTTTTATGAGATTATGGGATACAGCATGCAGATCTAAGCCATTCTGTACCTCTTTTTTCTTTGATTGTTTTCGAAAGAAAATTTCATGGTGTCTGACTTATTTTATATTTTCACTTTCAACTGATACATTGTTATTAATAATTATAAAATACATCTTATTTTTTATTTTATTTATTGTTTTTAAGATTCTAAGAAATTTTATTTTCATCATTTTCCTTACAAAATCATAAAAATAAGAAACAAATGAAAACATGCAACATTTTTATAATTATTAGTGAAAACATATATATCAATTGAAAATGAAAGCAAAAAATAAACCAAACACTAGGTAGAACTTGTTTCATTAAAGAAAATATTTCTGTATTCAATAATAAATATAAAAATATTAACCTATTTTTATTTAAAAAAATTAGTATAAAAATAGAGAAACCAACAGTAAAAACGATCAAACCAAATACCGGTGTTTTAAATTAAAATTGTCACATGGGATCCATTATGGGGGTGATGAGAGTACGAAAAATATTTATTTTGATTGAACAACTAACTTTCGTCATTGTATTATGAAGCTGTGTATGTTGATCCAGCCCATGCAATCATGAAAGCTTAATTAATGCCTAGTGTTATCCGATAGCAAATTGAGGATGGTACAATTGGTAGGTGGTTTGTGCATGAATCATATATGCCAGCTTGTTCATTTGGTATGGTTTATTTATAGTTTGACTCTATCTTGTGACTTGGGAGTTTCATAGCCTTAGGCTCTGGGGAAATCACATCCTCGTCTAGCTCCTTCTGATTTTCTAACAACCTTTTCCAGATAATTAAACCTTATAAATGTCAAACAATTAACTTCTTTGGGATCTAGGATTAAAGTAATGTGGTCAAATTTTATACTAGTTCTTTGGTTACAAATAACTCATTACTACAAGCAAATATCACATGCTGCCTACAATATCAATCTAGTGAGGAAATTATCTGCAGCTAGCTAAACAATTTCTTAATCTTTAATTTGTTAATTATTCCCGGTTTAATTATAAACGTGAATTAAAATTGAATTATTAGAATTTCATTTTCCCTTTCATTGGAGAATTATTGATGAACATATAATTGGTTGAATATTTATTTAATTCAACCACTGACATAGTGACATGTTTCTGCTTGTTTTAGCTGTAGGTGTTTGCAAAATCATATAACCTGCTCCTTAATTTGCTATTTCGTCTGCACGAATGACATACATACACGATCAACAAGCATGCAAGGCGTGCTACATAAATAATTTCATGTGTTATTTTCTCGTTAAGTAGTATAATTAATTAAATTTTATGTACTCTTATAAATATAATTTGCTTAAGCAATAACTCTCTTGCTCTTAATTTTCTTTTATATATCACATGCATATGTTGTGTTCCTCTCCCACACACAAAAATTCCATACATGAAATAAATTACATATAGACTGTAGCAACTTGAAATTCGAGGAACAGCAAGTAGCATCACATGTTGACTTGTATATGTCAATCATCGAAAGCACCTTATTGTACAAAGGCACGCACTAAGTGAAAATTCTTGTTCATTAATTAAGTACTTGTAATTGATTAATTGGTGGTTGACCTTAAATTTTTGCACTGAACACTTGTCAACTCCACTCTCAAACAAATGGGGCAAAAATACAACAAGTTATATATACGTGTCTATGTATCTCACAATGCCAGTATCATAACCAGTGATCTAGATCCTTATTTCTAGCTGTGACACACAGATCAGACCAAACAAGTCAAACATGTATACACATTTCAAGCAACTTCGTGGCTGCTTCCTAATTCATTTAAAATTTGGTTCAATTTTCTTGAAAAAGTGGCAAAACACATAAATGACCAAGTCACCGACTTGTATCACAAGGATCATGGACCAACTATGCACAGATGTGGTTTGGTGACTGGCACACTATAAAGGAACTTGAAAAAAAAGAGAGAAAAGACAAGAATGGGGATTCCTTCATTAAAACATGATTTTCGTTTGGATATTTCGTTCAAAGTATAAAAGAAGAGAATGTATTAAGATAAATAACTAAAATGTTCAGAATAAGTGTGCAATTTGTTTTTGACCTTGGAAGCTTAATTCCAAAATCACATATATCAATAATAAAATACCTTTCATAGATAATTATAATTTATAAAATATATGATAAAAAAATTCGATCTTTATATTTATGTCTATGAAATAATATCTATTTAAAAATACTAAACTCTTAATAAACTTAATACTTGAAAAGATTGGTCTCTAACTTGTTATTGGACAAATTTCTTCAGTTCATCCTAAAAAATATCGGAACTAACATAATTCATATACATTAAATTATTATTATCATTATTTATCTTGAATTTCGGTAAATTACTTTTCTGAATATTTGACGGGTTCAAGATACTATGCTATGCTAGGTTTTCAGGTTGGTCAAGATTAATGCTCAAAAGTGTTAAAAAGACCATACATAAAACAAAAAGTTTGGTAAAAAAAATAAAAGAACGTGGACTTAGAGAGAAAGAGAGATTACAGTGAGGTTGTTACTTGTTATTGGATACTTTTTGTTCAACTGTGTTGACAATTGACCCAAAAGTTCTTGCTTGACAAGCATACACTATAAGGGGCAGGGGCACGGATCAGTTTTGAAAATTTACTTCCCTTATAACAAGTGGCACGAAAATAAGAGTTGAAAACTGTTTGTGCCAGCAACTTAACAACAAGAGGATCCGGTTGGTCATTTACACATTTCTATAGTCTCTACTAATTGTAATTAAATTACTAAATATCTTCATAAAAGTAGTTTATGTAACCCAAAACTAAAGTATACTTTATTGGACCATATAAAAAAGTATACTTAATTAAGCAAATTGTAGGGTACCTTTATGTGTATGACTATTAAACTATTGTTAGGTTAAATAATAAATATTAAGATACAGTCAACTAAATTAATTAGTAGGAAACCGCTGCTGTACCAGCAACCATTCAAAGTTACAACTTCACACATGTAATGTAGTTTCTAGTTGACAATTATCATTTGGTTAAAACAAAGGTTGGACTCGATTAAGAGTAAAAGGGATATAATATTTCAATCTTCACATATTAATTCTCTACAGCTTATTTTCCCTTCTAGAATCATGTCTACTCATCAATTATAATCGTTAGGACAAGTTTGTTTTGAATTTGGTTCAGTGAAAAAGAAAATAGACTTTGTATTGATAATGTCAAAAGATTTTAATTATTTTATATTACTATTTAATTACATATAATATGTACGACAAAGTTGTTGGTTATAGTTACTATTATTTTTAATTAATTAATCATATAAAAAAATTATATTAGCAATACATAAAAATTAAATTCATAATGAAAATGATTAGCATTTTTTATTATTTCACAATTGGCTTTAGAATTTTAAAAAATATTTATTAAAATCTTTTTATTTGTAGTTTAATTATAATAATAATTTAAATTTATGTTTAACACAAATAAGCAATGAATTTGTTATTAAAAGTAAGATGACATAAAAATATGCGATTAATTGTATATTTTTTTATATAATTAGTATATTCAAATTAAGTTATTTATTAAATGTTTTTATTATAAAAGAGTAAATTTAGAAGAAACAAAAGGTAAATGACTTGAGAACAAATTTTAACGATAAGGGTATTAAAGAAGTCCACGCACCGACGCTACTTAACTGAGTAGTCTGAGTCGTTTGTGCGGTGAATTGAGTAGACTTTTGAACCCCCCATAATGGTGTTTCAGTTTCAGTGTTTGGATTTTTTGGATTTTCTAAACCTGAACAAACATAGAAAATAAAATCAAATAAATTAGTAAAATAGTATAAAATAAAAAGTGAACAAATTTTCTGCTTATTTAAATGAGAAAAATAATGAACAATGAATAAATAAATAAATAATTTATTTAACAATTTTTACACTGAATACTTTCAAAGTTTTTATTATATTATATTTTTTTAAAATTATTTATTTATTTATTTATTTATTTTTATAATACAGAAATTTATTTAATTATCAAGAAAACTAAAAAACAATGTCATTTCTCCACTGTTGAGGTACAAGTTCTTTTAGTTTCCACAAAAATTCTCTTCTCTCTATCTTTTATCTTTTAAACAAAATAATTTTTATAATATTTTCTTCTTTTCTTTCTCTCATATAAGATAAGATAGTTATGGTTCAAAATATCAGTTAGTTAACAATGATATAAACACTTAAAAAAAGTATGTATTTATTTAATCATTTAAATTTGACATATATTATATATGTGTGAAAGAGAGATTGAGTTATTTTAAAATAATTTTAAAAAAATATTTTAAATTTTTATTATTTATTTTTTAAAATTTAGTCGTTCTAATAAATATTTAATTTTTAATATTTAAAATTTAATAAATAAATAATAATAATAAATTATTTTAGATATATTTTTAAAATAACTTATTTTTTACTCATCTTTTATAAATAAAGAAAGAAAATTTTGGTACAGGTTTTTCCACCCAAAATAAGATTCAGAAATTTTCTTTTTAGTTACTTTATTTTTTATTTATTTAATGATTCATTTTAATTAATGAGACATTTAATATAATGAATTTTAAATGCACATTTATTATTAAGTGTTCTGGAGAAGAATAATGAATTTTAACAATATTATTAATGAGTATTGAAAGTTGTGTATTTATTAATTGATTATTATGTATTTATTTATTATATTTAGGAATTTTAATTTTAAAAATAAAAATTATATTATTTAAAAAATAGCATTGAGAAAACTAACGGTATTAATTTACAATCATTGTTTAATTTACCTGTGAAGTATAAATTCGATAATGTTTTAAAAATTATCAATACATAATCTAATTATCTTTAATATCACATACTTTATATATGTCTTACGTAATTAATTTGTATAGTTTGAAAAAGTTTAATTGCAATAAAATTTTAATTAAAAAATGAATTTGATCAATTTTTAAATTGTTCAAATGAAATGAATTTGATGAAAAGTGATAATGATGTATAAAAAAAATTGATAAATACAGTTTTAATTTTTCTACTTCCTAGATGATATACAATGATATTTTTATACTTCTTGTATGATTATAATCAATTAAAATTATTTCAGATGATATTTAATTACAAAACTATTTTTAATTAAAAAATTTATAAAAAATATAAATTATAATTTAAATAATTATTATAATCTACACTCAACATAAATAAAAAAATTTGTGCATCACACAAATACAATTACCAGTGTGTGTGAATGTATATAAGTAGATAAAGTTTAATGGGCATTTACTTGCACTTTTATTTTCTGTTTTTACTTTTTAATTATCACCTTGTTTTAAATTTATTTCCTGTTATTTTATTTTAAGATTTGTACAAGAATTACCGAAAACGATTATTTTTTTTTTTGTTTTCTCTATATATATTGAAAACAATGTATCATTTTTATAATTAAAAAATTAAAAAAAATACAAGTAAACATATTCTTCTTCTTTTCTTTTTTTTTTTCATTTTTATGACTATAGATAAGCTCTTTAATGTATACATTCATGTAAACAAAATTATGTACTCATTACGAATTAGCAAAAATTAAATTTATTAATTATTAATTGATTTAAATATATTTTTTATCTCTTAAATTTAAGTTTATGAATTGTTAGGACGAGTCTTAAGAAATCCAAATATACTCTAAAAGACTGAGTAATTATATTTAATAAAGTTAGACATGTAGTATTTTTAAAATTCTAATTTTTTATTTTATTTATTTTAAAATGATAGAATGTCAATACAGATAATTATTATTCATTGATTGACATCAATTAGGATCATATAAATATGGAGATGGCTGTATAAACTAGTTTTTCCTATTTTTTTTTAAAAAAATTAGTTAAAAAATTAACAAATTATGTAATTAATTCAAATTTTAATTTTTATGTTAATTTTTTAAAAGTTTGATTTTTTAATCATGTAAGTTATTATTATTTTTTAATAAAAAACTTACATGATTAATAAAAAAATTAAGTGATTGAATTTTTTTATTAATTACAAAAAAATTCAATTACTTTTTTTAATCATGTAATTTTTTTAATATTTTTTAAAATTATGTAAATATTATTTTTCAATCACTTAATTTTTTATTAATAAAAAATATTATTTTTTTTTACCAATCACGTATACTTTTAACATTTTTATAGATTTGTATCAAAAGTTATTATTATATTTTGAATAAAAATATATATATGATTTGAATAATTTTTTTATGAATATATTTTATTAATTTTTAAGAAGGTA
>JAMLFT010006169.1:0-16449 GCA_026544285.1 Pachyrhizus erosus
TAATATTATCAAATACTCTTAATTCAATCAATTAATTTTTAACTTTTTAACTTTTTAATTATTTTATCAGTTTGAACAAACTTATGAACAAATTTTTATTCAATATATCTAAAGAACCATAACCATATTTAAACTAACTAAAATTAATAAATTAATTAAAAAATTAAAAATTTGTAAGCTACCTACTAACTAATAAATTAGTTAAAAAAATTATAAATTTTTCATATATTTTACCAAACACACATTAATGACTTTGAGTATAATTGAACTGAATGTGAATTTTAACAAAGAGAATTATGTAAAAGATAAGTCAAATAAATAAGATTAGCAGTATAACTAAATTAATTGTGTACTTAAATTAATCATTTAGGATTAAGAAAATGTCCAGAAATGGAAGTGAAATTGAATAATTGCATAGATTTGAGTAAAAGAGAACGTTGAGTTTGAGTATGAGCTATCCATATGGTTAACAAATGACGCAGCTGAGTGACGTCGGCAGGAGTGTCAATGAAAACATAGCATTCTTTAATCCTTACCATTGAACAGAAAAAAACAGGTTTTGTTTTTAATTATTTGCTTTCCCGTTTGTTACGGAAAAGAAAACTTAACATCGTTAAATTGGTGTTTGTAAATTGTAAGGTTGTCATGACTTTAATATTAGTTAAAATTATTTAATTAAATTGTAATAATCATTATTAATTTGTAGTGAGAAAAGAGAGAGATATTCCTTTTTTTTATTCCATATTCTGATTCATATTCTGTTCTACTGGTACTGGGGTTTTGAATTAAGTCTTGTCCTTTTTTTCTTTTGTCATCATTCTCCATTCTCCATTCTCCAGTCAGCAATCACCAATTACACATTTCTATATTTAAATCCTTATTTTGCAGATTACTTTTTTCTTTTTCTTTGTCAAATTTATGATTTGATATGATGTCAATTTTTGGGTTTATCTTATCAACGAATTGCCTATTCCCATGATTTTTTATTTTTATCCAATAAATGTGAACACGTGCTTCATTCTTTCTGTTTTTTGACTTCACCTCAATTCTTTGTCATGGAGTTGTAACTTGTGCAAAATTCGATTTGTGGCCTCTGGGTGGATGGCAGGCATTTTCTAACACAACACGACTCCTAATCCAAGGCCCAAGTTGTGTATTCTATTCTTCTTGTTACTGCTAATGCTTGTTTCCTTTGGTAGTTCCAACGCTGAACTCGAGCAAAAGCTCAGAGCTGCTACACATAAAAATGTGATTGATGGCTCTGGTGTGGAGAATTCCCTCAAGTTTGAGGAAACCAATATCAGAAAAGGTGGAAGCAATATTAGAGTTTCGGTTTCCACGGTTGCATTGTTTACGTTGGCAATGGCAGCTGCCACTGGTTTAGGCGTTGTGCCCTTCTTCTTTGTGGAGCTTGATCCACAATGGGCAGGGTTGTGCAATGGAATGGCAGCTGGTATCATGCTGGCTGCAAGCTTTGATCTCATACAAGAAGGTCAGGATTTTGGGGCTGGAAATTGGGTTGTCATTGGGATTCTAGCTGGTGGCATCTTTATTTGGTTATGTAAGAAGGTGCCAATATCTCTCTTGACTGCTGCTTCGATATACATGTGACCATATCTTTTTCTTCATCATTTGTTATGATGAATCTGTAAACCATTTTGATTATACCTGTAATTGGCTTCAAATATAGCACTGCTAAAAACAATCTAAATGATTATTCTCTTAGATAGTATGGATTATATTCTACTCTGGCACATCCTGTATTGTTTGCTTGGGACAGGAATAAGACCCCTGCGAAATTTTCTTACTTCTTGGAATTTCAAATCTGAAAAAGGGCTTACATCATATTCCCTTCTCTTGTTAGAAAGCATCATCGGCAATTTCAATTGAACCTCGCAATCAATCTACTTTATTAAGGATGTTAGCAATTTTGATGAGATGATAATTTCTTGTTATATAGTTGTCGAATTTTAAGTAGGTTTCTCATGTCTTACATAACCTATTGGGTTTTAGTTTCATGAGCAATATGGGGAAGTGAGCATGTTGGATATAAAGTGCGCTGATGCAGCCAAAGTTGTTCTTGTAATTGGAATAATGACTCTCCATTCTTTTGGGTTCTGGGGTTTGGGGTCTCCTTTACTGGTTCAAAGGGTTTCTCTCAAGGCCTCTTGGTAACTGTGGCTATTGTGGTACACAACATACCATAAGGTTTGGCTGTGAGCATGGTGCTGGCATCGAGGGGTGTCTCTCCATAGAATGCTATGTTATGGAGTATTATTACATCTTTAGCTCAGGTACATATTAATCTGAAAGTTTAATAGTCATTACATTATGAAGGAGAAAATATTATACATTCAGTCATGGCATCAGCTTGAATTTTGAAGATTTTCCATTCTGAAATTATTAGTAAATTTTTTGTCCCATCGGCATGTTGTGAAAAGTCCAAGTTTAATCTGTGATTGAGATATAACACGTTAATATTATGCTTAGGAATATGTTTGTGTGGATCTTGGTTGCTGTATGTACAGTATTTAGATAGGCTTTAGTTTGATTCAAGTGAGGTTTAATATGTTGAGAGATTTGGCAATTTCGTTGTATGGTTTATTTATTTCCTAGCAACTCAGTCCTTGTGTTGGTAAATAATACTAAACTTGTGCTTGAGTGTTTCATTGTTGGCTAGATCCATCTAAAAATATAATCTGTTCTTGTTAAATAACAGACCAGGTCAAAGATTTGCTAGGGATAGCTTGAAATTATCGAATGCTCTTGTTTGAAATGGAAATTTGCTTGTGCCTTGCCGCCTAATTGCATGGTTAGTCACTTTATGCTGTAGGACATCTAATAGTTGTGTTGTTCATTAATGCTATCAACATATCCATTAATACTAATAATTTAGTTTAAATGGCTAAGTGCTGTTATAACATTTAATAATTGTTTACTTAATACACTAAATATACGTAACATCATTAGTACCCAAAGTATTACCATTAGGCTAGACCTAGATCAATTAGACTTATTCAGAGGTCCATGTTGGTATGAGTGGATAATGGATACTGTGCTGTTCTAAATCTAGCCTAATGTGTACTGTATAAAACTGTTAGTAGTATGCTTTATTTCAATTATTTGTTGAATTCAGCAGAAGAAAGTGAATTCTGTTGGAAATAATTATTTATACTTCTGCTATTAGTTTCTTAATACTTGCACTTGGAACTCTTTCACTTTTGTCTCTTACCATTCCATACATAATGTTAATGCAGCCAATTGTAGCTGCTCCTTCATTTATTTGTGCTGATGCATTTAGTAAGTTCCTGCCTTTCTGTACGGGGTTTGCTGCTGGATGCATGATTTGGATGGTTGTTGCAGAAGTGCTTCCAGAGGCATTCAAAGTATGTATATTTAGGGGCTGTTTGAATTGAGAAATTGTTTTCTGTTGGTTGAGAAAAAAAAAAAAAGAATCTCAAAAGCAAACATGCTGTTGATTTTTCACAAAATTGGATCCTCTGTTTCTTTCATCTTGCATGGCACTTTAATGAATTAAAGTTAATTTTCAATAATTACTTTAATTTTTTTCTTTTAATGTTTTTTCAAATGGTAAAATAATTAATAACATCTTTGATTTCAACCTTCAAATTTAAAAATAAAATGTGTCAGTACTTTTAGGTTGTGAAAAGAACAAGCATCCATATGGAAATGATTTGCCATTTGAAGCCCGTTTGTGTGATCAAAAGCCACAATTTTTTTACTTGATGGAAACTTCTGTGACTATGATTTCTTATAAGTCAATGGTGCTTCTGCACATTTCTTCAGAGGATAGCAACGTTCAAATACCTTACTAAAGGATTAGCTCTCTGTTCCAAATCAGTAATGATTGATGGAATTTGGAAACAATATAGTATGTTGGAAGAGGGATGGCAATGCTTTTATTGTTTTATCGCCTGATTACTTCCATGGTTTTGTGGGACTTCAGCTCTATGGTCCACACCTGTTTGCAGTATATTGTTTTCAGATATATAATGTCAGTTCCTCATACTTTTGGATACAGGAAGCCTCTGCTTCACAAGTTGCATCGGCTGCAACAGTTTCCGTGGTATTTATGGAAGCTCTAAGCGCCCTATTTCAGAATTTCAACCGTGATTACAAGTGAGTTTGTATAGTGTTTTTATCAGCTATGTAGTATTCGGTTAGGAAAATGACAGTTGCTAAATGGGCAAAATTTTATTGCCAGAAATTTTAATGCAACGAGTTGGCATTATCATCATTGACTGTTGGATGGATTAGTCTCTGCCACTATCTTATCCAAATAACTGCCTTTAAATCTAGTTGAGGCTGACTTTTTGAAGTTTTCATGAGTATGTAGCATTACTCGCTCAGTTTTATTACTTGAATAATATTATTCTACATCATTGCTGAAATTCGTTGATTTTGTTGCTAAACTTTAAATATTAGAAATGTTACATTAGTTTTTTTGTATGATGAGTTGAAAACTTTGAATTCCACATCAACTCCACCACACAAGTCATATTTTTTCTCTTAATATTTTTTGTTACAGCTCGGAGGATGCTTCCGGCTTCTTTGTTTCATTACTATTCTGCGTTGGCCCATTACTTGGTGGGATTATTCTGGTTGCATTTGCTCTTGCTTTTCGTCTTCAGCATGCTCTCCTCATGGGCATAGCATGTGGTATTGCGTTTGTTCTTGGGGCGTGGCGACCAGTGCAGCTTAATTTGTCTTCAAAATTAGGATTTGTTTCTACTGTGTCACTCCTTGCAATGGGTGCCGTTTTTGTCCAAGTTTCTAGCTCTGGTGTATTGAAGGTGGCAGGTCGCAAGAAGACCTCAGTCAACAACTTGCCTACACTCGCAGGCTTCCCACCGAGTGTTCAAACCCTTCAATCATTCATATCATGCGGTACAGTTGCTCTACAAATGAAGGACTTGCATTGGGAGTAGCCGCACCAAAAGCATATGGCTTTGGTCGTCACATGATCCTTCCGGTCTCTCTACATGGGCTCCCTCGAGGTGCTGCTGTTGCTAGCTGCATCTATGTTGCCACTGATAGTTGGCATGGTTCTCTTGCTACAGCTACCATAATTGGATTTATGGGTCCAATATCAGCAATTGGGTCTATTCTTGCTGGGATTGATTACAGTGGCCTTGATCACATAATGGTTCTTGCTTGTGGTGGAATAATTCCAAGTTTTGGAAATGTAGTTAAGAGAGCACTTAGCTTGGACAAGCAAAAGAACACCTGCGGCCTTATAATGGGAATTGGATTTGCTACTATATGCCTAACATTCACTAAATTACTATGCTTGCACACACCTTACTGCAATTCTGCACCAGAAGCTGTCAAATAAAATAAAACGATTATGCTGCATTCCTTGCATCCTCTATTACTATGGGCTTACAACAGAAGTACATGTTTCTATAGTTTGTTCTCCCAATACATGTTGCACAAATTTGAAGAGTTTGGGGAAATTGTAAAAATTAATTGATTGAAAGCGGAAGTTCCTTCAGAGGATTGAATACCATGCAGAGAAGGTTGTCATGTATACCGACAGAACAATTGTTTTTTCATTATTTTAGTTAGAGGCTTTCTCCTTTGATCTCATTTGTTTTGGGGCACCCTCGTGGGCCTATAGGGCGAAATAAATTGAGAACTTGAGACAGATGTACAGTGACGGTTTCGTTCAGAACATGAACATGTAAGATAGAATGTAATCGTCCACATCTAAATTGCCTACCTGAGCCATGTAAAACTGGAACTGAACAGATTGTAAACTAAAAACTATCGAATATTATGGTGGCATCTGATACATGTGATGGATCCTGTCCGGTGGAAAGAAAGGGTTTAGTTGCTGTGGGTTGGTTGTAGTCCCTGGCTGCTATACGGAAAAAATTCAATTCTAGCAAAGAGGTCTTCCAAGACTAGCACTAGCTTTAAATGTGATTAATGTCGGTACACATCAGTACAAGTCCCACAAGCATGTGATGTGAGTTTGAAAAAAGCTAGCAATCTCACGTAAATGAAAATGATTCAAGTTATATTGATCAATCGTCGTGTGAGTATCCTATGACACTAGTGTTACTTTTTGTTTCTATGTTTGGTAAAATCACCCGTTTCATTTACCAGTTTCCTCTCATCTCTTCCTACTTTGTCTCTAAGAAAAATAATAAAACATTGTTGTAAAACAAAAAGATTTCAAATGATTTAAAACGTGAATGAACAGCTAGTCAAATGTAAAAATAGCAGGGCAGCAAAGACGCGACGCAACTAAGTAATATATCTATCAGTTGTAAAGGAAAACACATGATGTTATTGTTGTCTGAGGCCAAGGAGCGGCGTCATTATGATTGGTAATGCTGAACAAGGAAATGGGAGACTTATATGAGCATTCTAGAGTTAAGAAATAAGAACAACTAGACAGACAGAAAGAAGAAAAGAAAAAGACTGTCTCTAAGAGTGTGTGATGATGAGTCACTCCTTTTTGGGTTCCGTATGAGGAGCAGCAGTTGCAACAGCCTGAGAGCCGGTGAACCTTGCGAGCATGACAAAGGTCATCCCTCCAACAACATTGTTGACAAGTCTGAGAGCCAAAACGGAGGACTTGAAGAGAAAAGGAGGAAGGAATTTCTCCAAAAGAAACTCGACACCATTGAGAGTCTGATACCTGAGATTGCTGCTAACACCCATGTGAGAGGACCAAGTGAAAGCATTGAGAAGTGTGGGGGGAGGTTTGTTGGGGCTCTCAAATGTGGGGTCTACCCTCTTCCTGATGGAGATCAGACAATTCGAAATGGAAGTACCAACAAGGCCAGCAGCTAGCCCAACAAGGGAAAAGACACATCCTTTGTAAAGGAGAGTCCCGAAGCGCTGGAGAATAGTGTAAGGACCAGGTTGGAACATGTGGCTGCTGGGACAGGTGGCGAAGATGGAAGGCAAAGTAGAGGAAGAAGATAAGGTGGGTGCCAAGAGATACATGAGGATGAAATTGAGAATGGAGCCGACCACAAGAGTTGAGAAAACAAAGTCAAGTTCTTTGATACCAAAGTTGGGGCGCGTGGCCATGTCGCCAGCAACGGCCGCACTCACACCTACTAATTCCTCCATTAAGACCTTGAAAGGGAATTGTGGGTCTGCGCCTACCCTCGATCTCCATCCGTTTACCACCATTCCTACAATCCCCAATCCCACGCTCTCCCTTTTAGACTCTCCACCGTCTCCTCCTCCTCCTCCTCCTCCTCCTCCTCCACCACCCCCATTACCTCCGCCGCTTTCTCCGCCAGAAAACGAAACCTGCAGCCGTTGGTTGCCAGGTTCGCCTGGCCGCCGGAATGAAAGGGTACAATGGTAATTGTAATGGTATCGGTAACGATAAGAAGAGAGAGGAGAAAAACGGAATTGAGCCGTGGCTTGGGCTGCCATTGCCATTGCCATTTCCATTTCCATTTTGAGCTGTGCTTGTTAAGTACACAAATACGAACAAGTGAGATTGAATATCGAAACACTTTGTTTTTTTGTTTGTTTGTTTGTTTGTATTATTTGATTATTTGATTATTTGAGAGGGAAGGGATTACCTTGGCTGAAGAGAAGACGAGATAATTGGTAACAAAATAAGTGGTGGAGCGATATGCAAAAAAAAAAAAAAAAAAAGAAGAAAAAAGTGAAGAGAGTGGGAAGAATCTAAAACCTTGGAAAAAAAAAAAAAAAAAACTAGCACAAAACAAATAAAAACCCTACGCCACCTAATTTGATAGGGAAAGAAGTCGAGTAGGTGTGTGTTTGATTCTGGGATTTCAAATTTGTCAGCTGCCACGTGGACTAGCAAATATCTGACTGCGCTCCACCTCACTCTATTTCAAATCCATTTGCTCAAAAAGCAGCCATTCACACTATTAGTTTATTGGAATTCTCTCATCTAACTCAAAATATACATTTAATTTTCCTCAATTTGTCACCTGAAAAACATCATGCAAGGATTTTTAGTTTCCACTTTTTACCTCTCAGAAAATCTTATTTGAATAACATTCAACACTGTATATAAACACATTTTATAGCAAAAATTTGAATCCTTCTTTATCAATTATCATGTGTGAAACTAAATTTTTAGTGCTTTAATTATTAAGTTATATATTTTCCTTCAAAGTTGATTTAATAATCCATCTAATTGTAAGGTTTTATTAAGACCATCTACAGCGTTTGTTTGCAAGGTACAAAATCACATAAGCACAGTGCCTATTTAACAACTCGTCGTTACAGTACCGTATGGAGGCAAAACAAACAAGCACCTATTACTTATTTAAACACCGATACTTATACTTTATTATATAATAATAATAATAATAATAATAATAATAATAATAATAATAAAAATATTGTTATACCACACAGAAATGTAAGGGTGTGAAATTTTTAGTAAAATCCATTTATACTCTCAAAGAAAATTGTTACATTAGACGTTTTTTTTAAGAGTAGGTTAGTGAAATTAAATATTCATAAAATGTTTAAATTGAAAACTAAAAAAAATAAAAAAAAAATCAAATAAAACTCATTTAAGCACTCAAGAATATTGTTAAATTGCATATACTCTAAGTAGTTTTTTTTAGTATTTAATTTTTCATATGCGAAGAAGAAATTGAGATAGTAAAAACATATTCAGGACAGAGTAATTTTTTAAAATAAGAAAAATATAGCTACCTTCAAATTTTGTAATAATTTTATCATAATACTCCATGTAGATTAAATTTTTAAAAAAATCTTCAATTTACTCGTTAAAAAAAAAAAAGCATTTCCTATAACTTTTGCCTAAGAAAAGTATTCATCAAGCTTAATTTAAATTCTACTCTCCATTGCTCCCACTACTCAATTTCTTGAATTTGTACCTGGTTAATCCCAGCAGAAGATTGCAAGTATTCTAAAAAGAACACAATTAGCAGCATCTTTCTCTCTTTCTTTTTTTTTCTAAGATATAAAATTTCACCAATAAAACGGTTCGGCAATCAAGTTACATATTTTTGAAGGGGTTTAACACTTGTTATTTATTCCTTTGTTCATGGGATTGATATCTAACGTTGCATCAGGTTCTGAAGGAGTTAAGTTAAGACCTCTCTTTAACGAGCCTAACGTTTTTCACCGATAAACAAGAACCAAACAAAGAATAATCCCATCTATTTCCATTTGACATGGCATAAATCTAAAACATTCGCTCAACAAATAAGTATATACTATATTATATATAAACAAATACCAGTTATTCCTTCCACGATACATCGTAAGATATCTGTAACAGGACATGTATCGCTGTAACGCAGTGAATAAAATACAAAATGCTTGAGACAACTAAAAAGAATTCAGCCTATGCTATAAGTAATCTTTGAATACCAATGAGACTTGACATGTCACATGCCCACAAAACCTGATCCACTTAGACCTAAAACTTCACCCATCACATGTATATTCCATGATTCTCACAAGTTACGGACGCAAGAATAAATCCAATAATAAATGTATGAAGTGTACAAGAAAAGACTCATTTTAACACGCCTATTCTCAATACCCAATTATATTATATTTTTTATCTTTTTTTTTTTCTAAAAATCTTTCTAGCTTTGACTCTTGTTGTCTTAGAAGTAAAATGTAGGATAAAGGGAGGATTTAAAACCACCATAATGCTAGCCAGCAACAATTGTTAGCCTATTCTTTCATAGCGAGATAGCTCCAAAATGATAACACCCATCTACAAGTAACAAGGAAACCTTTCATCGACCAGTTTTAGCTCGTTTCATTCCACTGGAGTTGAATGGAGAGACACTTCCACTTGGTCCAGGACTATCTTCTCTGAAATTTGAATTCAGCATTGCCAATTCACGCAACTGCTGCCTCTTAATATAGTCCTCAGACTCATCCTGCATATCAGGAGTTGACAACCAAGAGAAAGTAAATATAAAAATCTTTTCACAGCTAAGATTAATCAGCAAAGTGGTTACCGTATGGAAGTTTTGGTGTTTCTGATTTCCAACAATAAGATGGTGTGTCAGGGAGGTATTGCTCTACATACTAGAGCTTGAGAAAAAGGTTTAAATCGCATCATGTTTTAAGATATTTTCCACCTTAATCTGCTAGCTTGAAGTGATTTCAACAGAACATTTCAGGAAAAAGGCAAAGGTATAAAGGGTAAACCATCTGGAATGCTAACAAGTCAACTTAAACTCTTTCGAAGTTCATGCCAAACTTCAGAGAGTAAAGTGTGAAGTGGAAACCTTGGATGAGAAAACGAAAGAGTGATTTCCCCAATCCATTAATTTTTATTCAATTACTTCAAATCTAGTATAGAAACTTTTCGTTCATCACTTCAAAGAATTAACTATTCAACTTAAAAAATTAAAAACAATGTAAATTAGTTGTTTCTTGACATTTACTTGGGAATTTTAAAGCCGTTAATGTGTGGACACTTGGGGATCAGAAAATATAAATTTACTACTGGCCTGAGATAAAAGTGAAGCAGAATAGCAGTCAGCTCACCCAGCATAAAAGAAAGAAGATTAAGACACAGTGTGAAGGAACTTACCACAGGTTTGAGCAATTCTTCTATAATTTCCTGAGCCTGCCGGAGCCTTATGTCAACAACATTAGCAGGTAAATCAGCCTCAATCAAAATGTGGAGTGGCTCATTGAGATGCTCATAACCTGGTCTTCCTCTTAATTTTTCTTCCTTTTAAGATTGAAAGGATAACAATCTCAGTCATTATACATACAGATCAATAAAAAGAAGCATCATATTGATTTCACATTTTGCAGTATTAGACCTGGAAAATCATATCAAGGCCCTCATTACCTTGTCTGGATCTTTTATTGAACCCTTTCCTCTAATATACACCCGGCAACCTGTAGAAGCTTCTACCCGTTTCAGAGAATTGCCTCTGGGTCCCAGAAGCCTTCCGACAAAATTGAACTAATGCAATAAAGATATAAGATAAATTACAGCAGTCTGATCAAGTAATTAATTTGTCTTTACTAAATTGGAATTGATATATAAGAGCTTACATTGGGGTATGTATCAACAGGAATTTCCAAGCGCAAAATCCTCTTAACTGTGTATGAACTAGGACTTGCAGGTGCAACTTGCCAGTCCATTGTCATTCCAGGAGTTCCACGTAATCTCTGTTTAACACGGGGAAAAAGGAATAACATTATCTATGCATAAAAGCTCAAATAGTGCAGAAAAAGAACATGGTGAAGAACAAGAACGATGGATAAAGCCTTTTTGTCATTTAAAAACAGAAAACCAGAAAATAATTTATACTACACATATAAATACTCAAAAATGAAAAGAGCCTAAAATTAAATAAATTCATGATAAATAAATACTCAAAGTTTATGCATATAATCACCACCTAGGAGTAATAAGAACAAAGTAATGAAATAAAAAATGAAGGATGATGGTGAAAATAATAGAAAAGAATGCAACAACTTAGATAAAAATTAGCAGAACATAAACTGGGAAGTCTAAATGAAGAAGAAAGAATGGAATGCAGTTACAGGTATGTAAAGTATGAAGGAACAAAGGTCAACATAGAAGTAACTTTGTGTGGAATGTTCAAGGAAGAGGGTTTCAAATCCTACTATGTTGATGAAGCAAAAAATGCATTAGAAAATGGGGGAGAAAGCACAATTTACCAAAAAAAAAAAAAACCTAAACAATGTTGTTTCAGGGGTAAAAAATGGCTTTTTGAAGCCACTATCATGGTAGCGCCACAATTGAACCCTGCTACACTATTTGAATCCCATAGAAGCCTAGGGTCACTCCAGTGCTGCTAGTGTGCTATTAACTACTACACTAAAATATTATTACATTGGAAAATTGAATGGCAAGGCCAACATCGCCATACCACACTGTTCTGACATGGATCACATTGAAGATTGGATTTGTCCATTTTTAAAAAAAAAAAATCATTTTTCTGCAAGTTGGAAGCACTTAGTTGATTTCTTGTCTACTCATCCATCTTCTAATAAAATTCCTTCTAACGGATACATTCTTTTGAAAAGCTGCATGAATTGCAGTCATCCCTAGCCTGCCTTGCAGTTGTGGCCTCTTTGGGGGCTGCCTTAACTGCAGCCTCAAGGGTAGAGATTTAATCCCACATCAACTAGAAATATGACTTAAATAGAGCTTATAAAGCTTAGGCGGTCCTCATTTTACAAGGTGGTTTTGTGGGGTTAGGTTAGGCCTTAAGCCCATTTCTAAGACATCCAAGCTTCAGTCATGCCCTTTCTTTTTAACATCCCTTGATTTACAAGTTCATTCACTACATTTAATTACATGGCCCAATCCTGACTTCAGGATCAGGATTGTATAGCTAAAACCCACACCATAAATTTCACTCCCCTGCCCCATACAGCCCCCTCCCCTCCATTTCTCTTTTTAGGCTTCATCTTAATTTCGAGTCCATGGCTTCACATCATTAATCTAATCTAATCACTGTGTATCCCATCTCAATTGGTTTGCACAATCATCCTTGAAAAACATTATAGGTATTGTCAATTCATTATTATGAGGAAAATAAAAAATTCACTTTTGTCTCTTTTCCAAGGCACTTAGCTCATGTTTAGCTAACATCTTTTGCTTTTTCCAAGGCACTACTAAAGGAATAGGCACAATATGTCATGAGATTAACAAATCTTACATCACACTCCAGTGCTAACTGCAAATGACAAAATCTTTGCATTTTCAAATATAGAAATTAAACAAGCATATTGAGCATATATAACAATCTTTTACTAGTGATGTACTGTCTAAAGTAGCAAAAGCAAAATTCACATCTACACAAATAGATGATATTCAAACTATGACAAGCATAAATTGAGGATACAAAGTTTGGATGTAAACATAAACAATCTGAATAGCAGTCACCTCCTGCTGAAGACTGCTCCATCCACCCAATCCTGTTCCAGTGACACTTGACATGAGGTTTGAAGAAGCCATAGGACTAGGGCTTCTATGCCGCAGTCGGTCAAAGTCACCAAAACCTTGATTGGACAGCATTCCAGAAACTCTTAATATTTCTGCACATAATGAGAAACCCATATGTACTATTTAAAATCATACCTACTGAATGGAAAAGAACCATGATAAATCAATCAATCAATAAATATTTGTACTTTTTTTACAATAAGAGGAAAGTGCAGATATTGTGAAATGAACTATATCAGATAACATAGCATTCTGGTGATTTTAAACCCCTCCTTTATCCTACATTTTACTTCTAAGAAGAGTCAAAGCTAGAAAGATTTTTAGAAAAAAAAAATATATATAATTGGGTATTGAGAATAGGCGTGTTCAAATGAGTCTTTTTCTAGTTCACTTCATACATTCATTATTGGATTTATTCTTGTGTCCGTAACTTGAGAGAAGCATGGAATATGCATGTGATGGGTGAAGTTTTAGGTCTAAGTGGATCGAGTTTTGTGGGCATGTGACATGTCACGACTCATTCGTATTCAAAGATCAGTTATAGCATAGGCTGAATTCTTTTTAGTAGTATCAAGCATTTGTATTTTATTCACATTATTTATACGAGGACTTTGTGAATAATGAACTTGTCAAAGATCATCTATCCTATAAGCTTTATACTATTAGGCAAAGGCACATAAAGTACAATATTAAGATAAAGTGTATGGGATATACAAGGTCAAAGTTTCTCTTTACAAGATCTACTACAGTCAAATTTTCCCATATTAAAGGTACCAATGCAATAGAACAGTGGGTAATAGTTAAACTTAAACACCAAATTCTTCTGCTTAAGGCTATGTGAGGAATTGTTATGTGGATGAGAAGGAACTGGGAGGGATGGAAAAGTTACTTCCCCTAGTCTCGATGTTTAAGGAAATAAGGAACACTAATACACTACCCCTAGTTTGGGAGTTGAAATTGAAGTGGAGGGTCCAAGAGCCTTAGCTCAATTGGCACAAAGTCCCTCTGGGAACTGGTTGATCACAGGATTGAAACCCCACTGTAGTCTGCCCACCCTCCCTGCACCAAATCTAAGATCCCTTTTGTAGCCAAAGAAGAAAAACAAAAGTACATGTAATAAGAAATGCTTTCCCTTATTAGTTAAATGAAATTGTTCCCCTGCTTGCCCCCGATTTGAGAGGGACAAAATTTGCTGTTTCGGAGGGGGTAGGGGGGAACACATCTACCTCCTTTACCCTCCTTATCTTCCAAATAAGGTTTTGATTTTGGTCACTTTTCTCCTCCCTCTTATCTCTCATCCAAAGCATAAGAAGCATACTTTACTAACTTGATAAATCAGAAACCATGTCAAATACTTATAACGTAAAAGTTTCAATTTCTTATACAGAATAAAAGCAAGGTCCACTAGAAGGATCTTCTTGGAGTGCTCAAAGCATAAAGTAGGAAAGCGTTCCAACTAAAACCAACAATATACACGATTCAGATCCTTAACCTCATCATCGGAGAGGAAGATTATTAGCATAGTTCATAGTTTACATTGAGGATGATAGAGCAGAAGCTGTACAAAGTGAAAACCATGGAGGCACATTAGACGAAAGACACAATCTAAAGAGGAAATTTGGGGTTAAAAATTTTTAATTCACAGAGAGCAGTAAAGTTGGAAGTGAAGTGAAAAGAAAAGGGTGACAATGAATGGGGCGATCTATAGAGAAAGAAGAAAGACAGATCGAAAAAACAAAGCAAACCTTGATTCAAGAGACGACTGCATATGGGAAGGGCTTGCATGAAGGGACCAAGCTTCTGATGCTCTGCCAGCAACTCCGTAAGATACTGACTGAAAACAGAACAAATTCAATTCAGGGTGATTGACGTCAGCCCTAGTAGTTCTAGTAATCTTGTAATCCAGTAATCTAGTAATCTAGTAATCTAGTAATCTAGTTCAAGTTGAAGTTGTAGTTGAATAACAATAACAATACCTGTCCACCTCTGGGTTGGTTCTAATCTGAGGAGAAGCAGCTCTCACCGGAGAGAAGTTTGAATTATACAGACCTGACATGGCTAAACCTAAACCTAAACCTAAACCTGGGAGGGAGACCAGCCGTAGGTTTAGTTTAGTGTCGTAAAAGTATGCTGCTGGAGAGAAAAACAGCCTCCACAACTATCTCACAATTTTACACCCAATAAATCCTTATTTATTTATTATTTATTTTATTTCCTTTTTAATATGACTTTTTTGTCCACAAGCTGCGTTGTACTAAAAAAGGAACAAGACCAAGGAAAAAATGAACAAATAGTGAGAAAATTGGACTGGAATGAGAAACAAACTGGTGCTAAAATTAAAGCAGTAAAAGATAGATATTTTAGGTAAAAAATTATGACAGTTGGATAGGTAAGGTAAGGTAAGGAAGCGAGGTGATGAAGAAGATTTGACCGACCAGGGACAGGAGTAAGAGGAGAAAGAACCAGATTTTTATTTTTTATTTTATGCCGTGAATGACTGTTAGTGTATTTGGGGAAACTGTGAAGCAGGTGGAGACAAGTGTTGAGCATGCAGAAAATGAAAAGGGTTTTTTTGCTAAGCTAACTTAGGCTTAACAAGGATTGAAGGGGTTGTGTTGTATTGTGTCTTTAAGATTGATTTTAGTAATAAAGAAACGAAAGAGAGACAAAGCAAAGGAAAGTCCAGTGGGCAACTATTATGATGTTTGCCAATGCCCTCTTAGCTGGACCCCTCTCTTTTTTACCTTCCCTTCCCATTATATTAATACTGTAATTCCTTTGCATTTTCTTGTTATTACTGTTACTATATCTTCTTAATCAAAATAAATGACATCACAAGTATTTTCATATAACTTCTGTTCACAATTAGGCTGGAATATTTTTTTTATTCATAGTGAGCTTGGACTACCTAGATAGTAAAGTTTTTCTTTTAATCATTCAACTTAAGCTACATGTTTTTAGATTCCAACTAGATACTATCCATTAAAATGAAATGATTTCATATCAAATAATCTACACATTATATCTGAATAAAAAGAACTAACATTATTTGATAAAATAAAACTAATTTTAGTATTTTATTCTATTTGACATTATTTTTAAGAAAAAAAAAATATTGCTACTCTTCACTTATATTACTAATGATTATTTATTACTAATTAATTATATGTACCCTAAAAAAATTAATTATTTGGATTGATAAGTTACAAAAAGATTAATATGGATTGGTCGATTTATTACCGGAATAGTAACTTCTTTTTCAAAATCAAAAGCTTTTAATCTATTAATCTTATCACGTTAAGAACTTTGAATGTAAAAATGATACATTAAAAAATCACATGCTGATTGGCACTAAAGTTATTTTTGTTTTTATATATAGTTTGTTTAACAGAACCTGAATTATTAATATAATCGTTAGAAATATATTCCAATAATAAAAAATTATTATAATAACGAATAATTAAAACGGTTGATATAAT
>JAMLFT010006170.1:0-16449 GCA_026544285.1 Pachyrhizus erosus
AATTAAATTATAATTATTTTTAATAAGTAATAAATAATTATATAATTTATCATCCATTTAATATAAATAATAACATATTTTTATATAATTTAAAGTTTTTTATTATATTAAAAATTTCAAGAATATAGACAAACATAGTGATTCTTTATTTTAGTATAAAAATTTTAACTTCATAATTTAAATATTAATCAACAAAATATTTGCTTATAAAAGTATTTAAAATAATTTTGTATTGTATGATTTTTAAGTAAAATCTTTTTATAGGATTTCTAAGTAAGAATAAATTTAGTTATAATATCATGTAGAAACAGACAATGATTCTTTCTTTTTATGATTATATATGCTAACATAAACTATATAATATAAATCTTTTTCTTAATACTACTAGTGAAAAAATCGTAAATAGTTTATAAAAAACATAAAGGGAGTGTAAAGTGTGTTAGACAAAGAGGGTACTATCTTTAATATTTTTTTTTCTTTTTATCCATTACTTCATTGAATTGTTATCTACACATGGAATTGGAAAAAAAAATTGAAAATTATTAAAGTATAAGACAAAATAAGGATTAAGAAGGTGGAGGAGGAGAATGACTCATGACACGTTTGTGTTACCATTTAAAACCATTCCAACATACTTTTGAAGCAAACAATACAATCAGGTTACTTTTTTCAACAGTTTTAGCTTATGTTTGAGACTTGGAAACAATAATCCAAACGAGCATTTACACTATGATTGAAAAAATTAGAAAAATACTTCTACGAATTTCAACGTATAATTTTGAGTTCCAATATATTAAATGAAAAACAAACAAAACAATTGCATCAAAAATAAAATTACTTAAATTATGTAACAAGAAGAAATACTTAAACTAAAATTTAAACACGCTCTTATAGCTTGTAAGCATTAGAAAGGAGGTTGACAATGATACCAAGTTCTATCCAAGTATGGGAATAAAAAAAATGATATCAAGAGTTTTGTTGTGAGACAACCAATGCTCTATGTAGAAGGAAGTGCGACTTGTGTAGTCCCCACCAACACCGATGTACCATAATAATTTTAATTAAAATTAACGTTTTTATTTATTTATTTTACACGTTTTAGATTAAATGATTAATTTTAACTTCTAAATTCAATAAAGAAAAACAAATGATATGCATAATAGTTTTTTATATAGATAAATAAATTTTCTTTGTGACAATTTTCTAGTAATTATTTATTTGATTTTTATAATTGTAAGAATTTTAGCTTTTATTATTACATAATCATATTTTTTTATTGTTATATATATCATTTTAATTTCTGAGTTTAAACTGTAAGAAATAAAAATACTGTGTATAAAAATCAAACGGAATTAAAATAATAGTATGTAAAGATTAAAATAGATTGTTTTTATTAAAAAATTTGTACAGCTATAAAAGTTAAATAAAAAATTAAAGTTATTTATTATTATCAGTCAAATCAAAGTAGTTACAATCTACATGTCAGAAGGTAATCGAATCATCCTTTACATGAATGAAATGCAGGTGACGACATTGATGACAGTAAATTAAACGAATTCACTGCCTGCACCTGATGAAATAAATGGTATTTATACTTGCAACTTAAAAATACTGTTATATTCTCTCACACTCACATGACGCATTAACTTAGGGATTTTACCTTGTAATTAATTAAAATCACATGACATTTTATTATAATTGATGATTTGCGTGTTTAAGTGAATAAATCAGTCCTAAGCAAAGCTGCGTGTAATGTAAACAAATAAACAAACTAGTAAATTAATGTGGTTAGGGTTGGGTAATTTTTGCCTGTGTAATCTTTTGCATTGGATGCTAAACCTTTTTACCAATGAGCATTATTAATGAGGAATGATGACTGGTAGGTTTTGTCTCTCTCCTAATGCCAATGCCAATGCCGAAAAGGGATGACTTTTGAGGAGTAGAGAAGAGATCTGGAAAGGAGGAAGAAAAAAAAAAAAACAAAAAAGTAAACGACATGTGTCGATAACAGGGCCAAGTGCATTTGACTTAGTTTCCCATTGTCGAATGGTTAATTTATTTATTTTTGGAGGTAAGTTGTCCGTCGTCTCTTTGATTATTTTTCCACAAAAGGCAGTGGAGAGTGGTGGTTGGTTCTCTGCTTGAAGATGGAACGCATTTTGTGCTTCATCTACTTGGTTTTAGTTTTAATTTCTCTCACGCTCTCCCAAGCAAACGCAGAACCTATAATCTCAGACAAGCGAGCATTGCTTCATTTGCTGGAAAAGTTGCCTCCCTCAAGATACCTGAATTGGAACGCAACCTCTTCCCCATGTACCTCTTGGACCGGTGTAACCTGTAACGGAGACAAGTCGCGAGTTATAGCCATTCACTTGCCAGCTTTCGGCTTTCACGGAGCCATCCCTAACAATACAATAAGCCTCCTCACTGCCTTGCAAACACTTAGCCTCAGATCCAACTTTATATCTGGCCATTTCCCTTCTCATTTTTCCAATCTTAAAAACCTTTCCTTTCTTTATCTTCAGTTCAACAACTTCACCGGTCCCTTACCTGACTTCTCTCTTTGGAGTAACCTCTCTGTTCTTGACCTTTCTAACAATTATTTCACTGGAACCATTCCTCTCTCCCTCTCCAATTTGACTCACCTCACTGCCATGAATCTCGCCAACAACTCTCTTTCTGGGGAAATCCCTCTATCTCTTCAGAGGTTTCCCAACTCAGCATTCCTTGGAAACAATGTCTCTCTTCAACCCTCTCCTGTAGCTCCATTCTCTAAATCTTCCAAACACCACCACCAAATGGCTCTCTTTTCGGTAATTTCTGCTGCTGCTGCTGCTGCTGCTCTTATTGCTCTCTTAGCATTCCTTGTTTTTATCTTTGTTTGCTGCTCCAGAAAAAACAGCAGGGATTCCTTTGCTCGGAAGTTGCACAAGGGAGATATGTCTCCTGAAAAAGTAGCGTCCCGGGACCTGGATGCAAATAATAAAATTGTTTTCTTCGAGGGGTCTAGTTATGCCTTTGACTTGGAGGATTTGTTGAGGGCCTCAGCTGAGGTATTGGGGAAGGGGACCTTTGGCGCTGCATATAAGGCTGCGTTGGAGGATGCTACCACTGTTGTTGTCAAGAGGTTGAAGGAGGTGGCTGTTGGAAAGAGGGACTTTGAGCAGTTCATGGAGCTTGTTGGAAATCTTAAACATGAGAATGTCGTTGAGCTAAAAGGCTATTACTATTCCAAAGATGAGAAACTCATGGTGTATGATTACTACACTCAGGGGAGTCTCTCTGCTTTGTTGCATGGTATGTGGCATAACTTTTTTTCCTTTAGTTCCAAATTAACATTCGTGCTCAATTATTTATAATCTTTCTCTTTTTTTTCTTTTTTCTTTTTTTTTGTTACTTTGATGTGGTTGTTGCTTCTTGGCTTTGATTCAAAGGAAAGGTTGCTAACATGTTTGATATGTTAAACAAGTCAAAAGTTTGTCTTTGGATGAGCTTCATCTGACTCACAACTCAGCCGTGGTATAATTGGATGGATAGCATAGGTTTGAAGTCTGAAATATAGTTTCTGATTGAATGTATGTTCTAAAGCCAAAAAGATCTCTGCTTCCTCTTCAGAGAGATAAGTTATTATATAAATGTCTTAATTAATTTTTAGGAGACGTGTAATTAAGTGTTAATATTTTTTTTTTAAAATTGAAAATTTTGGCAATACTTTGAGTAAAGAATAGTTAGGACCACTTAATAATTTTCAGAGGGAGGGCCCATTGTAAGACTGCCGGTGTTCTATATTTAAGTCAAGCGTCGTTGTGTGAACAAGTTCAATGCTTTACTGATAGAAGTTTGAAGCTCTTGCCTTGTCTTCATGCCAAAGATGAGAATGTATCATATTAATAAAAAAATCAGTGTTGAAAAATATATTTTAGCGCACAACTATATTGTTCAAACGTTTATAAAGACAAACGATGCTTTTTGAGTTTTTCAGGTAAAAGGGGAGAGAATAGGATGCCTTTAGATTGGGATACTCGGATGAAGGTTGCTTTAGGTGCTGCACGAGGCCTTGCTCGTATTCATTGCGAGAATGGTGGGAAACTTGTGCACGGCAATATCAGATCCTCAAATATCTTTCTGAATAGTAAACAGTACGGTTGTGTATCTGATCTTGGCCTGGCAACCATAATGAGCTCAGTTGCCATACCCATCTCGCGAGCTTCGGGTTACAGAGCAGCCGAAGTTACAGACACCAGGAAAGCGACACAACCTTCTGATGTTTACAGCTTCGGTGTGGTGTTACTAGAGCTTCTCACTGGGAAATCCCCTGTCTACACAACTGGTGGCGATGAGATTGTGCACTTGGTGAGATGGGTTCATTCGGTTGTGAGAGAGGAGTGGACAGCCGAAGTATTTGACTTAGAGCTGATCAGATATCCCAATATAGAGGAAGAGATGGTGGAAATGTTGCAGATTGCCATGTCATGTGTGGTGAGGGTTCCTGATCACAGGCCTAAGATGTTAGAAGTTGTAAAAATGATAGAAAATGTCAGACAGATTGATATAGTAGTGAATCAGCCATCATCCGAGAACCAAGTGGAATGTGCAACATAGACCCCTTTAACCACTTAACATGAATTCCCTCAGCGTGATATTGACAACTCACTCGTTTTCTACCCCTACACAAAAAGAGAGCTTCTTGCTGCCTTTATTTGATTTGAGTGTATCTGAAAATGTTTTTTTTTTTTTTTTCTCTAAATTCTGAACAAGAGCATGGTTCTTTTCACCACTATTTCCCTTTGTAATTCTTGTCCAGCACATTTGCTTTTACCACAAAAAAGCAAAAATAATTTTATTGATTTTATATCATTGTATTTGGAATGAATGGAGGGAGATGACGGTGCAATCATGTGATTACTTGTCCTGCTAGCTGTTAACCTGATAAAAAACATTTTGATCTTTTTCTTGAGCTTGTGTTTTAGCTCGAGCTCAACTGGGACATGGATGGAAACTGCTTTTGTCTGTTTCCTTCACCATGCCATCTGTGGATGCCGTTCTCGTCAATCAACTACGTCATCCCAGCGAGTTGCGAAAAATGTACGTGGTTTTCCATTTTAACACTCTATCACTTGATGAACCTTTTTCTCCATTTGTGGAGGCTTAAGAAATGTCCATTTGCTTGCAATTCTTTAGCTTCTCGACGCCGTAGGTTACGACATGCAACTTTAAGCAAAATCCTCTATCTGGTGAGAGAGCCTACATGATTCATGCAAGCAATGAAAAGAAAAGAAATTAGAATACATAAAAGATTTTCATAAATTATAAATAAATTTCAACCAGCTCCATTAAATTTCTTTCTTTTTATAGAGTTGAACTTCATATTTGAAGGATTAATATGGTGATATTTAATTTTTAAATGATTGATACGGTGACATAAATATTTAAATTATTAGTATAGCAAATGGTTTACTCTCAAAATAAAATTTGTTTTGAAAAATATGTTTATACCAAAACACAAAATGGCCGAAAGCACATGTTAATGGCTTCTGAGTTATGCCTGAATAGCGAAAAAGGGATAAAACATTAGAACACATCGTAGATAAGTAAAATTAATTACAATTGTTTGAATTATTTAAAATAAATATGATATGATGTTGAGAGTTATTAAGAGCATCTTTATCAGTCAAAAATGGAATGAAGGATTACAAGGTTTTGTATAAGTAAACCCACACCGCTAAATTATCGTTACTTTTATATATGTATAAGCGATGTCACTCACCCATTATGCACAAATTAACCTATTCTAATGAAACAATTGGTTGTGATTTTTTTTCAGCATGTAAAATATTTATTAATTCTATTAATAATTAATTTATTTTTATTGACATATTTAATTAATTATATTTAGTAAAATCTCATTTTAATTATATTTTTGCTATACACAATTTAAACTTAAAATTTTACTTAAAGTATCTAAGCTCTTTTCATGCAAATCAATAACATATTAAGAGCTATAATATATTCTTTCTATTATTTTAATTGTCATTTTAAATTTTTTTTATAGATTAAAAAAATTTATTTAATAGATGAAAGTGAATACTAATTTTATTAAATTAATCTTATTCTTAATTGATTTTCCTAAATACGATACAAGACAATAATAATATTAAAATAAGTATGATAAGGGTATAAATAAAAAAGATAATCAATACTACATTGAAAAATTAAATGACAATTATTTTAAAATAATCTTTTTCTTACACAACAAATTATATTGTGATGGAGAGAATAATTATTTAATAACAAAAGTAGTTTAAACTTTTGTCTTGATAGTTGTTTTAATATATAAGTTAAACACACTAGATAATTTTAATTAGTCAAATTATAAAATAGATGTACAATATTCTCAAATTATCAAAAAGCCAAATTGAACAAGACATAAAAAAAAATATAAAAAATAATAATAAACTTGTTAATATATATAAAAATTATTGATTTTACTTATATTTTTGTCAAGTTGTTTCTTTTTTAGATATTTTATTCTCCTACTTGGTAATATAAAGAGAAAAGATCCAAATCATAACTCATAGGGTTTGCATAATGTAGAAGGATGGTCTATTCAACAGGAAGATTCATATTCAATTTTCTCTGTGTGCAAAATTTTGCTAGATCAATGATAATCACACACTGCAAACAAGATTAGACTCTAACTCAGTGGGTTAAAAGACACTTGTAATATCTCACAATAAAGGAAGCACAAACTCATACAAACACGAGACACGATACAAACAGACATAGAGACACGACTAAAATCTAAAACATAAAACATGGATATATATATATATATATATATATATATATATTAACAAATTTTCTATGTTTTCTAACAACTACATAAGAAATATTGATTATTGACAAGAAAATTACAATTTATATATCTTTTTTATATACATGTCTATATAATTTATGTATTATTTTTATAATAGAAATAATAGGGACAAAAAAACAAAGCATGTTAGCAAATCAAAAGTGTACAAAAGGATCACATTAGAAAATATAATAGAAATAACCAGTGACATTGACATGAGATCTAGTTACATCGACGTACTTAAGAACATAGACGAAGGGAGTTGTGTAAAAAGAGAAAATCGCAAACGTGTATAGAAAAGGAGACATAATGTTTTGCGAGATAAGTTATCAAAGTAGATTTATTTTAAAAAAAGAATTTCTATAATCTAATCTTTTAGGTTGATTTTTAAATTTTTTTATAATAATAAAAAAAATAAAAAAGTATTCACTATGTATTTAGTTATTTAGGTTATGTTCAGAATATATTTATAACAAGTTCAAGTCCCTCAAAAAAATCTAGAGACAACAAAAAAATGTTTGATATTGTATTCACCATATGTCGATGTTAAAAATGTGTCTGTGTGTCTGACATTACGACATGACTTTCATAAAATATGTATATATTTTTTAACTAATAACTTAGTTAATCACTTATTATAACAACTTTAATATAGAATAATTTTTTTGTATAAAATGTTTAAATCTATGCGACATGATAAATTATCTAAAAAAAAATAAGTGACTAAGTTACTTATATCCATAAACTTGCTTTTGTGTTTTCAGTTTCTTACTTTTAGAACCTATAAAATTTGTAATCACGGTGACTCTTTAAATGATTTTAAATTAACATATAATGTTACATTGCATCGTCTCGTGCGTGTATGGAGAAAACAAATTGTATATGGGCTGAGGTAGTTACCAGTTACCACTCTAAGTTCGTTAGGGAAAGTGAACAGTTGCTGGAGACATGCTATTCTTTCAAATCAAACAACGAGCTAATGTACCACTTAGAAAACTCCTTTGCCTTTTGAAAATGACAATACTTGTAAAAATTGATCTTGTGAGCAATTTTCTTATGAGTTGCTTGATGCTTTCTTCTTCTTTTTTTTATGCAAGTGCTGCAGAATTTCTCTAAACTTTAGTCTTACCCATAAATACTGATCTGCTTAGAAGTGTAAGAACTATTATGGTTGTTTAGATTATAGAATTGTGGATATTTTCCTATCTTGATATGAATTGATTTACTTGTATGGATTAATTGGCAGATTAGCCGATTTACAGTAAGTGGAGCATTTGCCTCGACGTATTGAAGGAGACTGGATGAGCCAATTTTATATTATGTGGAATAGTTCTGGGTAGCTTCTAGCAATAGCATTGTTGTTGGCAATTTGAGTGTTTCCTGTTGCTTATTTTAGTACCGTCATTGCTTTTAACTATAGTTTGTAAACTTCATGTACCCACCCCATTACTTATTTTTATTCCCAAAGGGAAACAATGTTTGTTTTCTGCTTTTTTAGGTTATGCTCTCGTGTGTTCCTCCTTAACGGACCCCAGAGTAGCTCACACGTACAAAACTGATAGGACTTAATGATGGGATTGGGAGGGTTTAACAATTTTAATATATCATGTATTAATCGAAGACGTATAACTTATTTGCTAGTAACTTGTAAGCAATAGGATCGGAGAAGCTCCGAGTTCTGTAATACACTACATATAAATATTTGTCGTTTAAACTAATCGCGTGGGAATGTTAGCTTAGGATAGTGATATCAGACATTTTGTTAACCTGTCTGAAAACCGTTCAAATACAACATTCATGTGTCTGAAATCATATTGATTGTCCACCTACTATCCACATGAAGTTTTGCCATAGATGAATTCAACCCCTGGTGCAATATATAGAGGTAGATGGCTACTTTCTCTGATAGTTAGGCCT
Organism: Pachyrhizus erosus; assembly: GCA_026544285.1. Lineage (NCBI taxonomy): Eukaryota > Viridiplantae > Streptophyta > Magnoliopsida > Fabales > Fabaceae > Pachyrhizus > Pachyrhizus erosus. The sequence continues at coordinate 8,774 of JAMLFT010006170.1, forward strand.
TTTAAATCACTCGATGTATGTTCATTTCTGGTCATTTGGTCACTAATAAGGAGGTGGCATCTCTGTATATTATTACTCGTACTAAGGAAATTATGCCTTTTTTTCTTCTTCATTTCTAATGGGATTATGTCTAAGATGTGTAAATTCAGTAACATGTCAAAGAATTAAAACCTCTAGCGACATAAATGACGTTTAACCAATTCTAGCAAGAGATCTCAACAACTTGTGCTTGTCATACAAAGCTAATTATATGGAATTTCTGGAATAAAAATTAAATGGGTATGGAATTGCTCTTCGAACTTTGATTTACTTTTTTGGTTGAGACTTTACTTTTTATAATTGCTATATTTTATTGACAGAAGATATTACAAAGTTGGGCTCTGTCGTTTAGCTTAATGGGATTTGATATGGCCAGTAAGGATTGATACGCTTGGTTTGTAAAGTTTAAGACTTTATTTTTTAAGCGTTGTTTGAAAATCTACTAACAGGTGGAATAAAATAAACATGAGCAAAATAAAATAAAATAATCATATAATTATTTGCATTGAGTTAAAATTAATAAATAATAATCCACTCACCTTATTTCATATCCTTGCATACAACAACAATGACATTATCTCACTAGGTCCTTTACATAAATTACACAATACGATTTTGGTCACGAGTCAAATTTTCTAAAATTTTGTTCATCACGGGATTTCTTTTAATAATATTTTTAATATTCTTCTTCATCTACCTATATCTCTTTTCTAAGGTTAAAAGCTATGTAATATATTTTTTCTCAATTGTGACATTCTTTGCATATATTTTAATTATTTTAACTGATTATTTGTCATCTTCTTCTTAATGTATGTCATACTAATATTTTTTTATATACATTTATTTCATACTCTATTGTTTATAATGTGACTATAGAATTGTCTTAAATCTTAATATCTTCGTGATTGTTACTTCTACTTTTTTTTTCATGTTATTCTTTTAAAAATTAAAACCCAACATCTATTACCAAACATATAATTGGCCATATAAGTATATCATAAAACTTTCCTTTAGTATTTAGTATTTGTAAGTAGTGATACTTTACAATTATAAATAATTCAATGACTTTATGTATTTTAGTAATCACACTTATATTTTTCGTAATTTTTTAATTAAATTCTTTATTATTCTATAATAATTAAATAAAAAATTATTCATGATATGAAAGAAAATAGTTATTAACTGTCAAAAAAATAGTTATTAATAAAATGAGAGAAATTCTAAAAAAATTTATTCCTTTTTATTTTAATTTAAATGATAATAATTAATAAAATTTTATTGTATTATCTAGTTTATTAAACCAAATATAACTTTTAAGCATTTTGAAATTAAAAAAGAACAAATAGCTTAAGCTGGGTTTGTTGGTTACTAATGGCTCGGGGACGGTAGGAGAATAGCACGAAAGAGCCAATGATCTAATGTTTCTTAATTTTCAGTTTGATTGTTTTTTAAGATAAAAAATCAATATCTGTGTAACATAATATATAACGTATCTTAGAAAATATATCTAAAAAGGAAAGAAAGAAATTTTTATTGTTCTAATTTTGTTTGAGAAAATTTTCCACTTAATCCTTCACAAACAAATGGATAAAAGCATAGTCTCATACAGTTTAGTGTAATGGACCTCCAAGTGGTTCAGTGAGTTCGGCCGTTAACCAGGTGCAGCATCATAGGCTTTATTTGGGCTGGCCCAGTGAAGAAAACTTTACTTTTTCTCTATTTTTACCTTTGCAGTAGCAAACAGAAACAACAAAAGGAATACAAAATCAGTAACGTAATTGATGGCCCATTTGATTTTACCATGGGTTGGGATGCCTCAACTAATGCTCAGTAGAATAAAGGAACAATTTATCCATCCTAAGGTGAGCATTATCCAACTAGTTCTACTAATCAAATCTGATCCAAGATTAATTTAGACAAATTTAGGTTTTCAAAATAAATACGACACTTTTTTTTTCTAGATCATAAGTATTTTTATTTAGAGAAAATCTTGTTTAAATCAAACTACTGACAAAGTTCTTTCTATAAATATTTAATTGATTAAGTAAAAATAAATTTATATCAGTTGATCTATTTGTTTGATAATAAAATATATAAGCTTTTTAGTGATTATATATTAATAAAAAAAAATTAATAATGATATTTTATATAATATGATATTATGTTTATAATAAAATTATTTATTTTAAAATACATATTAAAAAATATAGGTTAATTTAAGTTTTAAATTTATTTTATTTTAAAAGTTTAAATTGACATAATCTTATCTCATATTTTAGATCTTAATTAAATTAAATTTAAGTTTAAATAAATATTTTTATAAAAAATTGAGTCAGGTAGAGATAAAATATAAATTCATATCATTCTTACTCGAAAGATGTTTAATTATATTTTTATAAACAAGATGTTTAATAATAAGAATAATAATAATAATAATAAAATTTTATTGAGATGTAAAGTGCATGCCCATTATATATTATTAGGTTATAGAAGTTTTTAATTAGGTCGAATTTCAAATTTTGAGTTTTAATTTTTCAAAAAAAAATTATTTGTTTTTCATCATTCATTTATTTTTATCACTAATAATTAGTTTGTAAGAAAGACTAATAATGGATAATAAAAAGATAAAAATTTAATTTTACAAAGACTAATTATAAACAATAAAAATAAATGAGAGATTAAAATTTTAATTTTTTATAAAAAAAAACTAAAATTTAACATAGACTATATAACCATATTTAACCCTAAATTTATTTTGTTCAACTCATTGAATTCTTTGTGAAGGCTTTTAATGTTCCACACAGGTATTCTAGTAAAATATTAGTTGTATAATTTAACCAGCAGGTATCGGCTATTTAATGGTTTTATCATGTGATAAAATATAGCATTAAAAACGAAATTAATTTGATGAGTTGAGCGGTTCGATCATCGCAGGGTGCATGCAGTCCGTTTAAACTATAACAGCCAACAGGGGCATCCCGTTCGCAAAGTTCTTTTATATTTTGGCCTGCACTTTCCATTAGAACAAAACAATATCCTTTATAATTGGGAATAATGACCATAAATCGGGTTTACATTAATAATACCAAAAAATTTCACTTTTGGTAATTGTTTATACCATGCGAGTTAATATGATATTGGAAAAAACAAACTTTTTACACTAATTATATACGAGTGGTTGAATCCTATAGTGAACTATGTTCATTCTAATCAAATTTTGTTTAACTTAAATTTAGGATGTTTAGTTGTCAAAATAAATTTATCTTCAGTTAAGGAAAATTAAGTCAGACTTGAAACGTTAAACAACATTTTTTTCTCTAATCAAAATTAATTTTAAACTTTCACGTGATATATATTACACCAATTCAATTAGAAATCTAACTTAGTTGAATTCCTATGAATAAAAAAAAATATTACAGCATTTCATTCTCCATCAGCGTTATATTATGTCATAATCTGTAACTAAATAGTAAATACATGCAGTAACACATCAAGTCTTCTCTGGAAGACGAGCAAGCTAAGTTTGATTCACATTTTGCAGGATGGTTGGATCTGTTGGAAATTGTAGTATCTACGTACTCTACTATATGCATATCTGCCACAATTAAGAAGCAAATCATGCAGAACCAAACATGTGTCCAATCCAAGAACCAAGTAGGGATCTTAAATGGTGAGGACTGTACTTAGCAAGGCAGGTTGGTGCATTTTTTTTTAACTTAAAATATTGTACATATATTATTTTAATTTTATAGTTAACATAAAGCGAAAAAAAGTACTAAATGCCTATTTATTTTTAATGTGTTCATATATATATATATATATATAATTATAATACAAAAGAAATATGCATGGACATAAAAATTTATTTTCATAATTACACATTCAAAATTAATTTTAAATCAAAATATTTAAACAATATTTTTATAATATTTTTTATCCAGAAAAAATTTATATTACTTCAAAATCAATTTTATAAAATCAGGTTGATCTAAAATTAATTTATCAACATACATTCAAATATGTACTAAATATATATGATTTAGTTATTTAGGATAAGAAGAGTATACTTAAGTAACAAGATTAAAAAGAATGTTGATAATTTTTAATTAAAAAATAAATAATTGAGCATGAGATTATAATTAGCTTAAAAGGAATTATTACACTTTCTATTTATTGTTTATTGTAATATGAATGAGTTTTGTTTGAAGAAGTGTCTACGTTGAGTATCCAATAATATTTAGAATAAGATTATGTTTGAAAGAGGATATAACTAAAAAGAAAATTTGTAATCTTAATGGCTGATTTTTCTTTTTTTATAAATATATTTTATCCCCAGAAATCACTTGAGAAGAGTTTAATACGCAGGTAAACACGTGATATATTTTCTCTGCCATGTATTTTAAAGCACTGATGGTGTGCATGTTAAATTAAGATTCTCAGCGGGTAGAACGGGATTTAATATGAAGTTGGATTTTGGAAAGAAGTAATGTTTTATGTTTAATTGGACGCAGAGGCGAGTAGTTTTGATCAGATGGCGCAATTTGATGTGTTTCCAGCTCCAACTAAGGTTGGTTACAGATACCTTCGTAGGAATAGAAGTAACTGTAGCAGATGGAGCACATGGTTCTGCAGAGATTTATTAACTTGGCTAATGGACAGCTTATGCCGCCCCACTCAATACTGATACTTTCTGCATCACGTGCCCCTACTCTAACCCCAATGGACTTGGATACTAGTAACTAGTCACTCCAAACTTTTTTTTATTTAATTGCACGGATCTCACAAGTGTTTAAATCAACTGTAATAAGTTAGTGTTTCATTTTTAATCTCATTATTTACACTACAGTATTCCAGATAACAAATGCAACTTTCTGTATTAATTCTTTAGGAGCATTTATTACTACGTCGAAATGTCGCTCCTACTTTCAAGTTCCAACTCCATTGTGATATTGGATTTAACTTGTCACCCAATTTTGGTGGTAAGTCTCCCCATAAATCTCTTTTTCTTTCTTGGTGAAATTCTCAACAATTTCTTACTGGTATATATTAATTAACCATATATGTAATTGAACGTAAGAAAAGTTTTACTAAATTGACGAAACTGCTTTTCAATTGCAAAAAAAAATAAAAAATAATATAAAAATTGTCAATGAATTAATTTCACGTCTCAAGCATGGTCCAACGTCATAATAATGAGTTAAAATTAAATTAATTTGACTAGTCTAACGTCGAGGCCCAAAAATATAATGTTCATCGTCTTTAATCTTTTAAAGCAGATATTACTTAAAACAAACTGAATTCTCTCCTGCCCTCTCCAGCACAAAACTGAGGCGTATTAATGCAGAAAAAATAAAAATAAAAATAAAAAATAACTAGGTAAATGATAAAGAGAAAAGGAAGAAATAGAGAGATGCAAAGATAATGGAGTGAAGCGATGGAGAGGATCCAAATCCAAAAAGTATATTTGCGTGTTTGAAATTCGTCTATGGGATAAATTCACTCAATTTAGCCTTAAATGCAAAAGTTAGTGTGGGAGCATTAGCCAAGACTCGTGTATATGAATTATTTGAGACGATTACAAACATAAAGATTACACGATTAAAAAGGAGATTGTTGCAGTTGTTGTGCAGTTCATAGTTTTAAATTTCTATTACATTAGTCAGAGAGTAGGGACATGTCACCAAAAATAAACATCGTTAGAGACTAGGGTTTGTGTCCATATTAATAACTGCTTTCAATTAGTGAATGTGAGTCTTGCTGAAGTGTATAAATATATACGTCAAGTGTGATGAATGAAGTTAACGTTACCCAGTTGCTAAAGTAGGGATCAAAACTCATTCCTCAAAGAAAAAACACATGTTAATTACTATTATGCTAGGCTAGCTAATAATAAAAAATTTACTGAAACTAGTAATAAATGACCTTTTTTTTTTTGGTAAACCTACAAGAAATACTTAAGCTAGCCTATGCTCGGGGCGATCTTAGAGTTGGACATTATTGGGAGGTCCAAACATAAATTCCTATTTCATGTAAAATTCATTCTTACATGAGAAAATGATATCGTAATTAATAGTCATTCTCCAATCCCATGGGAGAAAAAACTGTTCACCAGGGACGGAGTCAGATCCGGACTAAAGGGGTGTCAACTATTGAAATCAAACTTTGGTTAACAAATAAATACATAAAACTATATACACAATATTTGTATCTTTTGTATAGCAACAATATTTGTAATTATTTATTATAAAACTTTTAATTACATTAATTATTTATCAAAACATTTTTTCTACAAATCACAAAAATAATTTGTAATTGAATCTACATTAATTCTTTAGTATTTTTTAAGATAATTTTTTAAAACAAAAATCACAAGTATTATTTTAACATATTAAAAATAATTATAAATAAAAAAAATAAGAAAATTATATCTATTACTTCCTCTGGTCCTTACATATTTTTTTTTTTAAATGATGATTTTTAATATAAGGCATTTTACAATTTCTATAAATTTATTATTTTTAATATATCAAGAATTGTAATATATGAAAAAAGAGAAGATTTTTTCGTGTCTCTCAAAACTCAAGTGAATTAATTATTGATATTAGTGTTCCTAATAAGTTTATTTTATTGATAAAGGTTAATAAATAAACTTTATTCTCAAATCAATTATAATAAAATTAGTGTAAATAGAAGACTAATAAAGTTTTTTTTATTACAAATACATTTACTTATAGTCTTTAAAATAGTAATAATGGCTCTAAAAAATTGTAGTAACAAATTATTAAAATAAAAATTATTAAAAATACAAAATACGATGCTCAAGTATTTTTTCTAAAAAGATAAAAAAAAAGAATACAATTATCTCTCTATATTGAAGACTATAAAAATAAAATAAACTATTTATCTAAAAAAATATAGCATTATATTAAAAAAAAATACTTCGATGATATTCTCTCTAGAACTATAACTAGATCTACTTCCCACCCAAAAAAAAAAAATCTACTAAATCAAATGAATTATTTTAATTTTAAAATATCATCTATATTAAATATTTTAATTAAAAAAAGTTAAGGCCTCAACACTCATTCGCCCCTGCTGTTCACTGAGTTGTTCGTAGTTAAACCCTCGACTTGGTGCTCCATTAATATGTTCTCGAAGACAAATAAATTTTACTAACTTAGATGTTGTTCTCCCGTAAAATATAGTGTGTTGTTTTGAATACATTAATTATAAAAATTTAAAAGGAGATTAATTAGGTGATTTAAATTACACTAGCGTTACAATCAATTAGGATGGACATAACGACAAGAGGTTAGAGAAAAATGTATCAAATCATAGGTTTAAACTTTAGTGCAGTTATTCTTTATTACTTAAAGAGTTAACATAATATATATTGAACAAATTTTTTTCTCTCAAAATTTAGAAAATAATTTTTATAAATTTCAGTGCATAAAAACAGTTTTAACAAGTTAAAATAAAAGGAATATATATAATTTCAATTATCATTTGTGTTTAATTAATAAAATTTAAAAATAATAAATTATTAATTATAATCAATGAAATATTTATTATTATTATTATTATCAATTAGGAGACATTTTAATAAGTGAAGATAATAGTTAATTTTAATATATTTT
>JAMLFT010006171.1:0-16448 GCA_026544285.1 Pachyrhizus erosus
AATTTTGTTAAATATAATTAAATTAGTCAAAATTTATTTGTTAAAAAAATAAAAATATATTTTTTTATAAAAGAGATAAAAAAAAGTATTTTGTTTTCTTAAATAGTTAATACAAATCATCGTATTTTAGTCGTAAGAATAAATAAATACATATATACACATTATATTGATACAATATAAAAAATATTTTTAATTTTTAAAAGAGTTATTTCATGTCACGTACATTTGAAGAGTATAAATAATTTTGAAAAAATGTTAGATAAAGCACTAGTATTTTTTTATTTTATTATTGTATCCATAGTCAATTTATCGCTATTGTTTTTCAATTACATATTTACATAAATTTATAACACGTATTATAAATCAATCGCTTTACAAAAGAAAAAAATGTATTTTTTTTTCAGTTTCTGTAATAAATATAGAATAATACATGGAGAGATGAAGCCAAACTTCAGCCAATGGTTGGCCAACAATGAAAATCAAAGTGCACCCAATAAATATATAAGCACCAAAATTTATATTAAATATTCATAATTATGTTTTTAAAAAATAATTAAATGATATATAATAAAAATATATTTATATAAAAATACATAGAAAATGGAGCCAAACTTTAATGATGGAAGGAAAGTATGAAAGTAAAAGTGCATCTAATAAAAATATAAGCACAAAAATATATATATAATATTCATAATTAGGAATTTTAAAATAATTAAAAAATATACAATAAAAAATATTTCTATATAGAAGACAAATTAAATAATTTTTTAAAGATCCAAAATTACAAATGTCTGTTATCAATTTCACATGCTACTGAAAGTTTTCGTGAATTTATAATTAAAATTGGTATCTACATTAACTAATTATTTTAAAAAATCCTATTATTTAAAAAAAAAAATAACGGGCCAAGTCCCTCCCACCCTCTCCCTACTACTATACATATATTTGTTCCTAAATATATGCACATATGTTGTAAGTGTTATAAGTCCTTTAATCTATAAAAGGGTTATTCAATATCACAAATCTTCAAAAGATATAATCAATGTGGAGAAAAATAATGTGCAGAAAAATAATAAGAGACTAAAATAAATAGTTTAATTTTTTAAATAAATTATAATATTTTATATCTTCAAAAATTCATTAATTGAAATAATATCAATTTAAATAAAAAGATTAATTATGAGTTTAATTTTCTAATTATTGACTCACATTAATTTTAGTTCTCTTAAAATAATTTTATTATATTTAATTTTTAAAAATTTTAATTTCTTTTTTAAATTTATTTATTTAACTCCATTAACTTGCATTGTTAAAAGTTTATAACAATGATTGTTTAATCATTAGTATTTTTATTTTGAGCATTAGCATTTAGTAGGTTTGTAATAATATAAAAAATAAATAAATTACGACTATATTATTTTTAGACAAATGTATAAACTTATATTAACTTTGTTGTTGAAACTTGATTCTAAAAACATTAAGAGATGTATTAACTACAATTATTTGAGTTTGAGTTACATTATGGATAACAATTAAAGGAGTTAAATAAATGACTTAAAAATAATGTTTTAAAAAATTTAGAAATCAATGCAATAAAATTATTTTTTTAGGATTAAAATTAATATTAGTCAATATTTGAAGAACCAAAATTATAGTTAATTCTAAACAAATTTTTAATTTTAATTTTAAATATTAAAAGAACATAAAAATGAAAAGATATATACACTTGTGATGGGTGTAAAAAATCTAATTTATAATGAAAAAAGTATATATTTACAAGATATTCTTACATGTATAAATTTACAGACTAAATTTAGAGCAAGTCATAAATTGTAAAAATTATAATGATAATTAAGTGTAAAATCTATAATGATAGTAAGCAGTACACTTAAAAAACTAGAATGTTAATTATTTTGAATTATTTTTTCTTATCATTTAGTAATACACATAAAGTTAGGATAACATTTGTCTTTAAAAATTGAAGGGTTAAAAACACATTAAAATAAAGGTTGAGTAGTGTGTATGTGATTTTTAAAATATTTTTATAATTTTTTTGCAAAAAACATATATAAGGAGAATAAAAATATTTTGCAATTAGAATATATAAAAATATAAAGGATAAAACAAATTAGAAAAAGGGTTTTATATTGGTTTTGCTCAAACATTTGAATTACATTTGATTCTCCTTGAACATGAAAGGTTTTACTAATAAAAAAACTTTGATTATAATAAATAAGAGATTTTGTCACTTTTAATTATACAATAAAGTATTATCTAAAACACTTTTGGCTTTTCCAATCTAAGTATCATTTAATGTTACTTTTAGCTATAAAACTTAATCACCTAATTAAGTGTCGTAAGTATTCTTTAACATTAAGTCATTCATGACTTTTTCAATATATTTTATGAAATAACTCACAAAATGAAAATATGAAAGTTAAAGGCATATTACAATCTTAGCAAAACTAAATATATGAAACATTTACACAATATAACTTCAATAAGAGATTTAAGAATACAAAACATATGAAAATTTCAGACAAAATTCGTTTAAGAGTTTCTAGTTTTTTTTTCCAGCTGTTTCATAACCCATTCAAGGTTTTCATGCATTAATATTTATAGACGAAGATAAAAAATGTTCATTATGACTTAATGTTTCTTTTTTTTTCTCATCTTGTGTTTCATTAAATGCATAACTTTTATTCATATCTTCGTACTATAGATATTTATGTACCATTAGAGAAGAGAAAATATATATGTCATTTGTTATTTTTATTTTCTTCGCTTTCTAAACTTTTGTAGATCAACTGTTTTTCTGAACATTCATATTTTAATATTTTTTCATACAATAAACTTTAAAACTCAATAGTCCTTTAATCTAAAAGTTTGTTTATATTCATCATGTATGTTATTTTTTTTATTAAATGTTCATTTAAATTTAAAGTTAGAATAAAAATATTGATAGAAACATAAATAAAATTGTTATATAATTTATTTTAAGCATTTAAAGTATTTAAGATTAATCAGATAGAATAAATGTGTAAGTAAAAAACAAGATCAATATTACTTGAAGATATGTTGATTTATGATGCATTTTCAAATAATTTGTTTAAGATATATAGTTTTTGTAAAATTCTTTGAACGTATATTAAACAAAAATATAAATGGGATGTATTAAGTGTTTTTAACACTTAAGATACTTAACATTTTTTTATTTATGTTTTATACGTATGAGTTGAAAAAATATTATCTTTTTATTATTTAGAATATATTCTTATCAATATATTCATCAAATTATTAGTATTAATCAAATTATAATATTCTTTTATTATAATAAAAATTATAAATTTTTAAAAATTTAACGTTCATTCATATATTTAATTCTAATAAATGATACATTATTAAATATTACATAAATTATGTCTGATATAAGAGTTTTAAAATTAATAAAATAAGTATAAATAGATTGTTTTCAATGACTTAATTTAAATAATATATACTAAACTTATAAGATATTTAGCTACACATCAAACATTTATTATACACATGTATTAGGATTATGAATTGAGTTAGTTAAATCAAAAAGTCATGTTGCTAGTATGTATAAATACATTGTTTGTATTAGTTACTCTAAAATTAATCAATTCAGTTTTACCATTTTGTCATTACTTTTATGTTATCAAAGCAAGTCGGTGCAACTTTGCTTTCATGACTTGAGACCTTTTTTCATCTTTGATTCGTCTTTCTTTGTTCCTTTGTTCTTCAGTCATGGATCAAAACTAGCAAGATCCCCAAGTTCCTATTATCTCTTCCTCAAAAAAAAAAAAAAAAAACCCAGCATGATTCTTGTTACTCCTCCATTAAATGGGTCAAACATGCCTTTAATAAGTCATTTTCTTTCTTTTGTTGTAAATTTATACATATTACCTTAACTGCGAAAAGTTAATTATGGACTTCTTGAAAGCTTGTATGTATTTATGTTGTGGACGTGTATTGTTGAAGTATAGTTTTTAATAAAACCACGTTAATAGTGTCTAGCAAATCATGATTTTCATTTGGAATTGAGTTTTGACTTTTGAGAAAACATTTATAGAATTATTTTTTAAATAAAACTGATTTTACAAAAGTTATTCTAATTAATTGATTTTAAAGTAATTTATGTTTGGGTATTTTTATTGTAAAAGTAAGTTAATAATAAAGCATAATATAATTTTTTTATAAAATGCAAAGTTTATCTAAAGTTAGATAAACTAAAAACCAATTTTTCAATGTTAGACTAAATACATGAGCATTTATTTAAAATCACATTAATTTCTTAAAATTACAGTGACTTTTTTTTTTACTCATTGGGAAAAATACTGACTTCTATGTTAATGTACTTTTACATGACTCATTGCAAAATCAAATATGTCATAAAAAAAGTGAAATCAAATATGCACCTAACCTTTCCATGAACAGAAGCCGAGTTGGTAAAGAATTTTGTTGACAGGGTTTGGGTGGAGGATCCATCTATAAATTTTTTGCATCCTGGCTGATTTAGATATCTGTATTTGTTTATGAATATTTTTCAATGTTAACAAAAATCAAAATTATCAAATTATATTTTCTCTTACTACCCATTTTTATTTTCTCATAACGTCTATTAATGTTCATGCCACGTGATATTAGTTAGAATTTTAAATTTTGGTAAACGATATGTCTTGTATATATGAATAATCGTCAAAGTAGCTCAACAACTCATGATAATTATACATTTACCCACCATAATAATTTTGCTTTATGTTTCCTTACTTTAGCATTTAGTGCACTTTTTTTTTTTTTTTTTCTGAAAAGGAGAAGTGTACTTATTAACTAGAATAAATTATATAAATATATTTTAAAATTTTATAAATACTTTTATTTTTTTAACTTTTATAATTATTTTATTGTTAGAGGTGTTAGTATAATATATAAAAAATGTCAGTATAATATTTACAAACATTAAAATAATATTAGTGTAACATATACAAAGTGTTAATATATTTTTTTAAAAATTAAGTAGTTAATATAAAAATAAAAAATAAAAAATAATATGTATGTAATTTTATAGAATTTTAAGAAATATTTGTGTAATTTATTCTATTAATTATTATGCAACATGTATTTTTAAAAAAATTGAAAAAATTTAAACATGTCTAATAGTATCTCTAATGTTGTTATTAAACTCAATTATTAAATATAAAAATGAACTTAATCTTCATTTAGAGCAAATTTACATAAAACTTGACTATAAGTAATGTTGTTTATACAAATAATTTTTATTAAATTACATTTATTTTGTATTTTAAAAAATATTTTTAATTTTTTTCTTAAATGTACTTACATATTATTTGGTCAAAGAGAGACTAAAGAGAAAAAAAGTTAAATTTTTTAACTTTTATTATTTGATTCATTTCTTAGAAGAAAATGGAAAGATAATAAAGATGAGTATAATCTCTTCCCATCTAATTTTAACTCTCTTTCAATATTGGGAGATTTGGAAGAAAAAAAAAAGAATTTAAAACATTTCAATTATAATAATTAAAATATCCTTACTTATATTTAAAATTTTAAAATTATAAAATAAAATAAATTTTAAAACTCTTCATCTTCCCTTTGAACCAAAAAAAAAAAAAGACTACCTCTCATTCCCTTCATCAAAATTTATTTTCTCTCTTCTTCTCAACCAAACATAATATGTAATAAAAAAAATTATCATTTCCCTCTTTTTTCATTATTTTTTTTTCTCCTTCTTTATTAAAGTAGTCCCGTAATATTAATATACTAACATAATTGATAAATATTTTTATTCTTTAAATTTGTGGTCATAATGTTAATTTCTAAATTTGTATGTATAAAAATGTATTTATTAAAAAATTAATTCATTAAATAAATTTTAATATCTCAAAGAATTAATCTTGAATACAATCAGATTTATTTCACCCAAACTTAATAAATTCATAAAAAATAGACACGAGATATGATGCATTTTAGTTTCAACGCCGTTTAAATACTGTTGGAATGGAAAAATACTTTATAATTTTGAAGTTTATATGGTTAGTTGCAATAAAAATGAATACAATCTTATATTGTAACTGTCAAGTGTCATCTTAAGAATAATTTTATGTAACAATGACTTCGTTAATGTACAAGGAGTAACTATTTGATATTTTGATTTGAGACTCTCTTATTCAAAAGTTATATTAGGTTTGAATTAATTTAAATAAAGTCTAACAAAATTATTTAAGGAGGTAAAATTTTCACAATTTTTGTTTTTAAAATTTGAATATGAAACTTCATTTTAAAAAAATTAAAACAAGCAACTATTGATATATGAGAAATTGATTGTATAAAAAAATACTTTATTGTGTGAACCTCAATTTTTGCAAAAAATGTAATTTTTCCCTCTTTTATCATAAATCTAAACTTATTAAGATGTTCAAATTTAACACTAAATTGCATTTTTCGTAACCCCGACAATAAAAAATTTTCAAATTTGAAATTCATACTAAAAAAAAAATCTTCTTTTCGATAATTTATTTTTGTTAATTTGTGTTTAACAACACTTGAATATATTTTATTTAGAGATTTAATTAATAATAATAACAATAACAGTGCCTGAAAATAGTCATTAAGATTTTTAAGTTATTTTTATTAAAAACTAACCATAATGGGTGTCCTAAAAATACCCAGCAAGGTTTTCTTATGAAAATATTAATCATCGTATTTTTAATTAATATATATATATATTTTCAAACACACTTTTTTATCCAGAAAACTCACACACCCATGAATCATGTCTTCCTGTTTAATTTTATAGAAAAAATTTGAAATTCTTTTAAAATATGGTAATTTTTTTCTTAAATGTGTTTTTAGTTTTTAATAAATTTTTAAAATTTTCATTTTATCTTTATTATTCTTTTTTTTTATTTCTAAAAAATTATCAATTTTGTATTTGATTCATAAAAAAATTTATTTTATATTTAATCTTTATCATTTCACTCTATTAAGTGTCTCTGAAATTTTTTAAATTTTTTATCTCTTATTTTTTTCATAATTATTGACATGTTTTTCATCATTGGATAATGTCTTAAGTTAAAAGAACTAATGTTTTAACAATGACAAAAATAATTAATAAATTTTTTCTGGAATAGAAAATAAAAGAAAATTTAATAAAGATCACGCATAAAAATTTAACATTTATCCAATACAAAAAGACATATTTAAGCATCTTTTTAAAAAAAAACAAGTTTTTTTATAGTAAACTAAAACTTTTCTGAACTTTAGATGAATATATCAAACTCACTTTAACTTAATCATGTATTAATCTCTTATAGATTTAACTTGGATGAAGTATTACTGTGTGATACTATCATGTGGCAGCATGATTGGGGTGATTGGAAGTTAAACTCCTCTCTTATCATGATTTGCCCGTTACTAAACTTGCTAAATTTGATGGATTTGGCATTACAAGACAGATAATAGTTGCACATAGCATATAGAACTTAGAAGTAACAAAAGGGATTACATTATATGGGGTGGGGAAGTGGGCCACAAAAGCCAATGTAGTACAACAACAGGTCAGAGACAGGTCCGTCTATTACTGCATCTTCTTGTCTTCGAACTATCTCTCTCTCTCTCTCTTTGTGCTCATTGAAAGTTGAAACACAAGTGAAGGCTGTCACTTTTGCAACTCAAAAGCTTCAAACCCAAAGAAGTACTTGGCTTATAGCAGAGGTGAACACACACTGCATTATGTAAAGATTGCATTTTTGCTCCCACAAGGACAACCCGTTTATCAAATATGGATTACGAAAGGATCCAAAAGCCTCAGGTCTCTCTTCTATCTCTTTCATCCACTTCACCTTTTTTGTTTTTGCTTGATTTTCATTTTTCAATATTTCTCTCTTACATGGGTTGTGTTGTACTTGGAAAGTGAGGTCAAAGTTGTTTAGTGTTCTGCAAAGTGCAAACACTTGTTTTGATCTGTTCGTTTTTGGGTTCTTTGATTTGCCTTTGGCCTCATGGGAACTTGGGCTTACAGGTTGGTGGCGGATTCTCGCCTGGAAAATTGAGGAGCATGCTACTGGGTGTGGAGAAGAAGAGGAAAGAAGAGGAAGAGCTAGATTCTACTTTCACCACGAGATCTCAGAATTCAGACATGGATGAATCTGGTATGTGTGCTCTTTCACTCTTAATCTTGCCGAATATAATGCTTCCCTGAGGACTGAGATATTGTAAATCTAAGATATCGAGTTTCTCAAAATGTAAGATTTTGACCATCGTTGCGTGGTTGCCTGTGATGTTTTCATTTCACTCCCTTAGTTTTCTCCTCAGTAATCACTCTGGATAATAAGCAGTATGATTTAGATTATATGCAAAGAGTGAAGAAAATGAAGAAAAGAGAACAAGGCATTCTTTGATATATAATGTACTTGGTATCTCAAATATCGTATATTGTTTAAACCTCGTGTCTATCTTTCTTTTATTCGATGTATTTGATTAGTTTATACAATGACATTTGTAAGCAGTGTCATATATGTGTTTGTTAATTGTTAGTATAATAGAATGTCTGGTGTTTCCTGTTCTGATCACATTAAGGTTACTTCTATTTGACATATCTGTTACAGGTGGTAGCAGTTCTGATCATTGTAAAGATGTGGATGTTGTGAGTGTCCTTCCTGAATATTCAACTTCGGCTATAGTTCGCACTAGTAGCATAGAGGCAGTTGGCGGTGATCGTTTTGTGAAGGCCAATGCAGCAGTGACATCAAGGAATAGAATCTTGGAAGACCCTTCTTCTGATTATGATAGTGGGCAGGATAATATGAGCATGTCCTCATCAATGTTTGAATTTCAAAAGGCTGAGCGGGCTCCACAGAGATTGCCTGTGGGACCATTCTCAAAACCAGCACCATCTAAATGGGATGATGCCCAGAAATGGATAGCAAGTCCAACTTCAAACAGGCCGAAGACAGCACAAATACAGGGGCAAGGTGGGCATGTAGGACCACGTAAGGTTGGTAGTTTTGGTTATGGAAGCCGGCAATCTTCAATGAAGGTTGTTGTTGAAGTTCCAGATCAAAGAGAAATTGCTTTAGATGAACCAGATACCAAGCAAATTGATACAAATCAAACTAAGATGGAAAGTGGAGGACAGAAATTTGTGAGTTGGGAGGCTGATCCCTATGCAATTGCAAGTTCTTGTGGTAAATGTTTGACTATGTTTTAGAATTCTTTACTGGAATTATCTCATAAACATACTTTTTGTTTAGTCAAAATATATAAATTTTATTTTTCTGCTATTTTTGTGAAGGATTCTGTGTTATTTTATCACTTCTAGTGTGTCGAGTATATGTTGGCTTTGCAATCCTGATGACATAAGCTTAGAGATCACAATTAGAACTCAGGTAGATTAGTGTTAATTCCGTTGATAACTTATTTTCAGACAGGCATTTGTATGGGTGTTAATTTTTTGTTTTGTTGTGTGTGTTTTAAAATTATTATTATTATTTTGATGCTCTTTATGTTTATTTGGGGCTGGTTTTTCAACCTGGGGCCTTAAGTTACATTTTACTTGGTCCCCATGTTTGACAGGCCCGTGTATAAATGCAGTTAGCTATCAAATATAGAAAATAAAAGATGATATATTCTGGGAAACTCCCAGCTGCTAGGAGTGTGATGCATCCCTTTCTCTTTGGAAAATTTGTAGTCTCACATTACTAATTTTTTTTTTGGGTGTACAACGATTGTACAAAGATTAGAACTTATGATTCTCATCCATATTCCCTACTATCCAAACCTCACACCACTAGGCTGACCCTAATGGGTCTCCCACAGTTCTAGTTATTGAAAGAGTGGGTACTACTGCAACTCTTTTTCTTTTAGGCCTTGAAGTCATTTTCAAAGCTTGTTTGGAGTTGAATGCTAACTTGGAAGGGAGCTAAGTGCGTGTATATATATGTATATATTAAAAAATATTGAATGGTAATAGTACCCACTTTTTCAGTACAGTAGGACCATAAATTTTTCCATTGTAACTTCCAAGAACTATAGGTGAGATGCAGATGCTTATCCCCTTATTTTCATCTGTTGTAGCTTTATTAATTTTATCAACTACTTGGATCATATTCTTTGGTAGAAAGAATTAGACCTTCAGCCCATCAAATCCTTTGTTATTCACTGCTTGAATGTGCCCTAAACCCTGTCAATCCCCAAATCCTATCTTGCAGGTTCTGTTAGCCACCAATCTAGCCTTAGAATACAACACTTTCCAGTGCCTGCAAGCCCCTCTTTCGCTCATTGAGCCTTAAATATTCCTATGAAAAATTTTGTTTGATAATTCCAATCCTATGCTTTCAGCCTTCAACTCCCTTGCATCATCAGCAAAGTGCATAAATTTTGGCAATATTCTCTTATGATGTTCTGCATTGGCACAAGAGATAATCATTTGCCATCAAAATGGATATACTGAACTGACTTAACTTTTCATATGGCATTGCAACAAGATTTTCTAATAAAAGATGTAGCCAAATTTGGGAGATGGATTGCAAAATAATCCTTTACCCAAGACCAAGAGTAATGTCAACTGGATGGATATACTAGACTTGTATGCTAGTTCATGATTGCTGATATTGTGAACCAGGCAACCTCATAGGATCAAGCTTCATAGGAAAACATTTGGGGGGAGGTTAAGGGCTATGATAGTGTCTGTCTTTAACCTTTGGCTTCTTGAATTAGATTTTTCATATACATTCATGAATGGTTAATTACAATTATGTTCGGTCTGTTTATAATTTTGTACGAATCTTATTATTTTTGAAAACATTAGATAGCACATTTCAAAATTCTTCCAATATAAGGCAAAGTCTTGCAAGTGGACTACATAGCTTTTTTGTCCATAAAAATTTGAGAGAAATGGACACAAACATGTTCTCTTACACCAAAATCCTTGAGGAGTCTTTCTATCTTAAAATGATATCCGATAGCCATAAGTTGATAATACCATGGACATAATTGCATTTGAAGGAGTTAAATTGTGTCTAGTTTTATTAGTTATAGTATGTATAGCTGATCACTAATTCTTTGTTCTGTCTTTCGCTTTCTGCTATTTGATATTGACAGTCAGTCTCAGCCAGAACAATTCATCTCTTGCAATCCAGAATGCAACAACATTTGTTCCTCCTCCCTCAACAGCTCGGTCCGTATCAATGAGAGATATGGGTACCGAAATGACCCCTATTGCTAGCCAGGAGCCATCAAGAACAGGTACCCCAGTGAGGGCAACAACACCAATGCGCAGCCCTAATTCTTCCCGGCCTTCAACGCCCCCCAGAGCCTCCCCTGGATCTACTTTAACTGATCTACATAGTGACAATCTGAATCTCAACAAGCATGAATTGTCCGAAAAGGAGCTACAAATGAAAACCAGGCGAGAAATAATGGTCCTTGGGACACAACTAGGTAAAATGAACATTGCTGCCTGGGCTAGCAAAGAAGAAGAGGATAAGGATGCATCCACCTCCCTGAAATCAAAAGCAGAACCACCTAAGAGTGCTGTTGAAGTTCGTGCAGCAGCATGGGAGGAGGCTGAGAAGGCCAAGTATATGGCCAGGTCCGTTTTTACTAATTATCAGTGTTCAAAATTTTCGGTTAAAATTTTGGTTTCTATCCTGTAAATTCTATTGCTTTAGAGATAAATCCATTAATATGCCCAATTGTTTATAATTAAATTAAATTTCATCAAGTGAAGGGTGCTGCCCATATAACTTTTTTATAAGGGGGCCTGTGACTGACATTTCAAAGATATAAAATAATTGAAGTGCCTCCACTTAATAGCTTAAACTTTCAAGATCATTGGTCTTTGTCAATTGTTTATTTAATTTTTGCTACAAATTGATCCATGGATATTTGTCAAAGGAATCTGGACCGATCATTCTCTTTTGGTGTTTAATCCTATAACAAATAATGTTTCTACTATATTTCTTCTGTAAGTAGCCTTTTGTTAAACTTTTTCATGTTTGTGGTTTCCCCTGGTTTCTTGATAATGATGGACCTGAATTTTTATGCTGTGTTTGAACAAATCATCATAAATGTGAAAAGAAAGGAGGAGAGATGTAGCAGAGGAAACAATTAGAGTTGCAAAATATAAGTGAAGACTATAAACTGCATTGCAGAACTTCAGTGCATTAATTCTGTGATCTGTGTAGATTTCAATCATGTCATCATGTAGTGATTCAAGATAAAAAGGATTATCATTCTTAGTAGTGTACATGCACACCTCTAGTAGATTGTCATTATTACCTTACTCCTTTTGACGTTGTTTCATTAATTCATTTTCCTAAGATCATCTTCAACCCAACATCTCTCATTGGGGTTCTTAAGTGGGTCCAACTTATACACGTCACTCATTTTTACCTTTTTTAACTTAAGCATCCAATCCCTCCAACCCAATACCTCCAAAAACTTTTACTAGATTGGCCCTACCAATAACCCTACATCCTTATATTTATCAATAATTTATTTATTAAGTTGTAAAAATTAAAAAAATTATTTGTACATGAAAATTGACTATATTTTATTTTTTCATTTTAGTTAAAAAAATATTTTGCAAAAAAATTACATTATGTATTGATATACTGTGCAACAGCAATTTTTCAGTGATAAACATTTGAAATCATTTTTATATTACACACACACATTAAAAATAACACAAAGCACCAGTGCTTATTTAGAGTAGAGTATGTCAGAGTAGCGCTCCAATGGCAGATTCTTAGGAAAAACAACTCTTGATACGTAAGAATCCAGATAAATATCACCGATGAATTTGCTCAAACAGTTTTTCATTAGTTTGAAAGTGACTGCAATTTTATACCTATCCGTCAATAAACAGATAATAAAAGGCAACCGAAAAATTGATAAACCAAGGAAGGACTTGAGACCTAAGTATCTGAATTCTCTGGCAATGTGTGGAGTTTATAGCCTATAGATAAGTATTTAATAGCTTAAAACTTGTCTTTGCTCCCCTTAATCATGGAAATTTAGCACAGATTTATGGATGTGTTTCTTATTTGTGACAACATGAATAAAATTTTGCTATATAATTAACCAGACATTAGGAACATGAGACCAATATTTTACGGGCATTTAAACAGTTTGAGAAACACATAGGTTAATATTATTTTGTATTGCTGCATTCTAAAACTCTCTGAAGCAGGAATATGTCATTGATTACACAGGTTTAGGCGCGAGGAGATGAAAATTCAAGCATGGGAAAATCATCAGAAAGCAAAAACAGAAGCCAAGATGAGAAAAATTGAGGTATACACCTGTTATTATTACAGATTTTGTTGTTTCCAACATGGCTCTTTAATTTTGTTTGTTGGGACAATCCTTTGGATGTTAACTTCTAATCCTAATATGGAAGAATGTATGAGTTAGTCTAACAATGGCAACATCTACTTAAGGACATGAATAAGATACCTAAATAGGTATAGAGTATGTGAGCGGAAAACAAGAGAACATCTAATATATTTTAATCCATATTGTACCATAATTTATAAACTTGCAACCGACTTCATAGGGTCTAACAGGTCAGCAGAAATATATCTCAGTTTAATAATTCAATTTCATCTATCTTTCTTTGAAAATATCTTTCATGGACCATATGATCAGCCATTTAATGTTATTCAAAAGAGGACAGTTTACTGAAACATGTTCAGAAAGCAATAGTAATTATTTGAATGATATGGTTATAATTAATATTGGAAGCTCTATTTTTGTATTTGTCTACTTGTATTATTCTATTGTTCACTCACTGTCATGCAATGACTGACAAACGTCTGAATTCCACAGATGAGATAATTATGATTTGTGACATTGACTAGTGATAGGAACTAGGAAGGTGAAGAAAATACCTATCATGATATTGTATTGCTTCTGAAGACAAAGAAGGAAGCAATGGATGTTTAGGAGTTTGAGGGAATTTTGTTTCAAAGATTGGCACTGTATGCCTTCTGCGTATCATGAGTGTTAACCATTTGGGACGCTAGAGATAACTACACCGCAGATTCTACTATTTACTTTGTGTGTTTTCTTGGATAGAGGTCATGGACATTGGTATGCTGAGATTTAATTCTTAATTGGTCTACTGTTATGGCCTTTAATGAACAATTTTTCTTGCAACTTGCAAGTATGATGCATGCTCTGGTGCTGTGGTAGTTATCAGGCTTGTGCATAATAGGGCATCCTTTTCGTTGCTATCTGATGTGATACTAATTTGAGAAAGCTTCAGTAAAATTCTAAGGAGTAACTGTAGGTGAAGCCATGTACTGTTCTTGTATTGGTCAAGATTCAAGACTATGAGGTGCATTGACAAGTGAATAGTAGTACGAGTATCAAATAGATGTGTATTTTGTCCCAATCTCAATAAGGAAATAAGTGGCTATCCCTTCTTGTATATTGAGAGCTCATGTTTATGCTTATTTCTCTAGTCTGTATATTTTCACTTTAAATTGGGCATTGTGTTAACACCAAATCAACTATCAAGCTTTTAGGAGAGTTAGTTCTTGACATGGAACTAGAGCCTTTATGACCATGCCATCAGGAGTTCAATCATGCTTCTAAATGAAGTTGAATTTCAGCCAAGATAAAAGAGGCCTTTGAGTTGCATGCACTTCAAAGTCCAAAGAACTCTTACGTGATCTGGTGCTGAAGTTTTTATGAGAGTTGGTTGCCTGACTGATACATTTGAATAGGAAAAGCAACATGTTGGTGTTGAAAATTAAGCAATTAATGATGAGTGATGAATTCTATTAGATTTCTAACATTTTAGAAAATTTTCCAGCAATAAATGAAGTAGCCATAATAATACAGTTTTACCAAAAAAAACTTTGGTTAGTTTACCCAAAAATATTATAATATTATTTTATAATAATAATAATAACAGTAATTTGGTTGCAGGTAGAAGTTGAAAGAATACGAAGTAAGGCACATGACAAGCTAATGAATAAATTAGCAGCTGCAAGACATAAGGCTGAGGAAAAGCGAGCAGCAGCAGAAGCCAATAGAAATAATCAAGCCGCAAAAACTGAAGAGCAAGCAGAGTATATACGAAGAACTGGTCATGTCCCTTCCTCTTATTTATCATTTTCTTGCTGCAATTGGTGCTCTTAAAGAAAGTCCATCCTTGTCAATGTTTATTTTTTTGGTCTATAGGTATGCAATGCCTTTTGCTGGTTACACCCAAGCATGTTAAATATGCCTGTTGCATTTCCCTCGTGGTGCAAAACTTACATTGTTCTGCAGAATAATTGCAATTTGAAAGTGCTATGCTATTTGTCCAGTTTTTATTTTCTGAATTTCATTTGGGGTTGATAATTATTCTTAGAATTTGGGTTATGAGTTTAACTTAATTCTAAAAGTTAACTTGTGAAGTGAGGGACTTACTATTTTGACTATGTCATTAGTCAATATAGGATTTTCAACACACTTCTTTGACATAGAGGACTGTACATGGTTTTTACACATGTATCAAACTGATTTGTAAATATAGTAATAGTTTTTTTGGTACAGAAATATAGTAATAATTTGATGTATATTAAATTCATTTGTATAATTTGTGACTTCTGTATACAAAGAAATTGATATGTATATATGTGCATATGGGTATCAAAATATTGTTTATTTGTGGTTTTCCAATGTAATAATTATAATATTCAACCGAACAAAAACTTAAGTAAACATTACAAAAAATAATTGATGTGATTGCTTCAAAATGATCAAAGCACAGGTGGATCTGATTCAATGTACCATTGTGTAAAAATGTACGACTCACATGATAATAACATTAAAAATCCATGATATGAATAATGGAAATATCAAACATTTGAAATATATAGAATCAATTTTTATAACAGAATAAAGTTAATTTACATATAGAGCTTATTTGAATTAACATATGTATAATACCCACGTTATCAACATTATAAAGCTAAAGCAGATGTTAACTCAGGAGAGGATTACTAATTCAAAACAATTACATTTTACAAGGATGTTAGTTCGAATTTTGTTGTTGATGTGCTTATCTTCTTGGTGGATAATCTATAAATATCATTATAAACACTTTCTAGCCTTCTGCTTTAGTCTTGACGAATCCTTGAGATATGACTTACCTAATTTTTTTTTTAATAAAACAATCATAATGACAAAGTGTCATATACAATATAAAACTAGATTTTAAAATTGTGCATTATACGAGTTTGTTTAAATTATATATTCTGATATTTATATTTAATATATTTTTAAATATATGTAAATAGATAAAATTATTATATTTTAAATATCCAGTAGTATAAATATAATTGTAGTAAAATTGAGTAAAATGATTAATTATTATATTTTCTATTAGATAGATATTGTCTTAAAAAATA
>JAMLFT010006172.1:0-16421 GCA_026544285.1 Pachyrhizus erosus
ATGATTAAAAAAATTATTCAATATGATCATTTATCGATAAAAGTTAATCATTGACGATGAAAATTTAAATATTAATTTTTCATATTTTAAAATATTAACTTAATCAAGTTGATTATAATTAATTTGATAGATATTTTAAATTGATCAAAATTAATTTAATTAGTTTGATTTTATTTAAATTTTTGAATTTATCAAGATAATCCAAATTCTAAATAGATGAATTGTGTTATAACAAGTTTTAATATTTGAGTATTGCTAATTAGTGTTTTAAGAATATAAATTAAAAATTTTAAATATATATATATATAAACTAATTTAACAGTATAATCTTACGGATCTCAATAAATAAAAAAATAGTTCTTTTACTTTCTTAATAGGAAGGACATTGAGTATCATTTTTTATAATTCGTTTCTTAGGGTAAGAATCCTTCGTTTAGCACAGTACCGTTAACGGTCCATGAAACACAGAGTAAGCTTCGAAACTCCGATCGGAGATGCACCCAATTTCCTCAGGCTGTAAACCAACAAATTAGGACACGCAAGTTTTCAACTTGACATACAAAGATAAAAAGCTTGGTCACTCAAACACCTGGTACGTTTCAGCCTCCATTCATTTTCGCCTTTTCTACTTGCTACATGCCAAAGCATGTGTGCTTTTTTTGTCATTGGTTTGAATGCTATACTCGCACTACACATCACATATGTCATTGGTTTCTCTCTTTTTTGGTTATCAGATAATTGTTCCTTTTCCTTTTGACTGTGCTCAAAAGACTTGAAGACTTCTAAGATGTTGGCCTGTCATCCTGCAAAAAAGTTATCATTTAACCGATCAATTAGTAATGGAGATTTGGTTTTAGTTTATGAAAGGCATGACATTATGAAGGCTGTAACAGTGTCTGAGGGTTCAGTTCTGCAAAATCGTTTCGGTGTCTTCAAACATTCAGACTGGATAGGAAAGCCGCTTGGGTCCAAAGTATTCAGCAGTTAGGGTGGTTTTATGTACTTGTTAGCTCCTACACCAGAATTGTGGACTCTAGTATTAAACCACAGGACTAAGATTCTCTATATTGCTGATATTAGCTTTGTTATTATGTACTTGGAGATTGTTCCTGGTTGCTTGGTTCTTGAATCTGGAACTGGAAATGGATCTTTGACTACTTCACTTGCAAGGGCAGTTGCTCCTTCAGGGCATGTCTATACCTTTGACTTCCATGAACAAAGGGCTGCATCAGCTAGGTAATACATAAGGAAGAAATATTGTGATTTTTCCTATAGAAATTGGCAAACTGTATTTGAGGACATGATATGATGTTTAGTATATTTGTATGTAGCTTTCACCTGTGTCTTCTGGTTTACTTTTATAGATTTAATTTCCAGTATCATCCAATCATGTATTGTTAAATCATCGAAAGAAATTTGGCTATCTCTAACTTTTCCCGGGAAGTCCAAACTCTTTAAATGACGTGCTAGTGTATTATTAGATGATAGCATAAAAAACATTACTTTGGTTGTGGGTGAAATTTAAACTTGTGTTTTTGTTAGCTTTGCTTTATGGTTTTATCATTCTTATGGAATTATGGGCAAGATATTTGGTGATCAGATACTCCGTAAGTCATAATGCTAGCTTCTGTTGTGCACTACTTGACATACTAGTACTCTGCTATGTTCTTATATCATGTAGGATTCCCCCTTCACGGGATTTAGCTTTCTCTAGGATGTTCGGGGGGAAAATGGATCTAGAAACCAGTTTATAATGTTTCTCTGTACATTACTCTCTTTTTTTCCCAAGTTTATGTAGAATGTTGAATCATTGCATATTCAATTAATATTTTGTTCTTTGTAGGGATGATTTTGAGAGGACAGGTCTAAGCAGCTTAGTCACTGTAGGGACTTTCAGGGTGAAGGATTTCCTGATAATTTTACAGGCATGGCTGACTCTGTATTTTTGGATCTACCTCAACCTTGGCTTGCCATCCCTTCAGCTGCAAAAGTGTTACGACGTGACGGCACATTGTGCTCTTTCTCTCCTTGTATTGAACAAGTACAGCGAACATGTGAAACACTCCGAACCCGCTTCACAGGTATTTTTGTGTTTTTCTTCTCTGTCCCCCTCTATATTTTTCTGATTCTTTGTGAGCTATTTCTTTCTCTTTAATGTTATATTATGCAACTTGCATTAGACTGACAAAATCCCCCATCTAAAAAGATATAAGGACATTTGAGGTACTCTTACGGACGTACCAAGTTTTGGAAGGGGAAATGGAAAGCTCACATGAGGATGGCAATGGTTCTCTTCCTAGCAAGAGGAGACAATACTCTGATGGAAGCTATGTGCTCGGCAGCAGTCCTTCTATTTCTTCTGTCATGGCTAAACTATGTGGTGAAGCTCGAGGTCATACAGGCTATTTGACATTTGCAAGAGTTAAATGCGTCTCATGAAGAGTGCTATCATGTTCATCACATTTTTGTATATCCTTTCAATTTGTGCTCGTGTAGGAGATTCTTTTTGTTCGTTGTAATACTAGATGGCTATGATTCATACCTAGCAAGTTGCAACGTGAAGCTAGGCCTACCTCTTCTTTGCAGATTAGTAAATTATAAATGCATATTTTGTGCTTCTTCATATTATTTAGAGGGATCAAGTTCACTCAACATATTCGCATTGCTTCAACAAATTTGTAAGGGGTCTCCGTCATTATTGATTGATTTTCTCACTCCCATTAGGTTGATAATTTCGTGATTGGACATTGTGTTCTATAGTTCTATGGGGTTGTTGTTAAGAAATGAAAAGAGGAAAAATTTTATTAGAAATTATATAAGAGTCCGATTCAAAATTATAGGAAAGTTAATTTAACATATTTTAATAAAAATATTTTTTTGTTTTTTAACTAATATTTTAAGGACACTGGTTAATATTTTTTTATTAAAGTTTTATACTTGTAGAAGTAGGAATAGCGGCTAGAATGTTATGATATTTACAGCGAGAGGGTATTATATTTCTTTTTTGGTAGTAAAGGAAATCTTGTTTCTTTTTAGAGTAAAAAATTGCTAAAAATTGTGTACAATGCACCGGAAAATTCCACTAAGTCAATTCGGCTTTTTTTTCTCTCAATGGTCACACTTCTTGATTTTTTTTGTACAACTAGTCGGATACACTGTCAAAGTGTGAATTCAGACCTGACCCTTCTGAATTTACATATTCTTCTTCTTCTTCTTATTTTTTTTAAAAAAAAGGGGTTAGAATTCAGGCATCCAAAATTCGAATTCTAATCTTATTTTCATTTTTTTTAGTTTTTACTTTATTTTATTTTTGTTTTCTTTTTTATTTGTTTGTTTTTGTTTGAAAAATAGCTTTATATTTTTTTATAATTTTTTCTTTATTCGTTTTTTAGTATTTTTTTAAAATAAATAAAATTATGTAATAATATTATTTACAAATATTTTTAACTTATTTACAATTTAAATTTTCTTAAAGAATTAATAATAAATAAATTTATTATTTTTCTTATTTTAGTGATCATTAATGTTAGTAAATGATTATATGTTTAAACTTAATGCAAAGAAAAAATAGCAAATGATGGTTTTTCTTCTATACAAAGTCTTTGTAAAACATAGTTATTGAAAAATAAAAAAATTACAGTAATACACAAACAAAAACAAAATTCAAGTTTAATAATATTTATAAAATAACATTTAACAACTATAATAAAACAAAAACAAATTAATAAAACTATTATTTAAAGTTATAAAACTTTTTTAAACAAAAAAACAAAGGGGCCAGACTCAAATTCTGACCCAATTTTAAAAAATATATATATATATGTAAATTCGGACGGATCAGGTCTAAATTCACACTGTGAGCCGTATGTGGCTAGTTGAAAAAATAATAAAAAAAGTGTGACCATTGTAGAAAATGAAAAAGCTAAATTGACTGACTAGGAAAAATTAATAGGAAATCCCAACTCTTTTGCTAGCTCAGTGATATCTTTCATTTTTTTTTTTATTCAAAATCCTTTCAATCTTGGAAGCTTTGAAGATATGCCGCACAGGTGCATATTACTTCTTTCCTTGGTTCTTTTTTAATAGGAAAAAAATTTTCATCTATTCAGCTTGTAATCCTAATTTTAGTCTTTTAACTTAAATAGTCTATTAAATTAATAGAAAGGAAAGAGAAGAGAAGAAGAAAGAAAAGAGAAGAAAAAAAGAAAGAAAAGATTTTCTTTCAGTTAAAGAGAAAGGGGAAAAGTGTGAAAATTCTCTTATTTGGTTTGCATGGAAAGGGGAAAATTTTGTAGTATATTATTTTGCCTTTATTACTATAATCGGAAGGGATGAGAATTAAAATAAGTTTTTTAGGATATTTTAGTTAGCACAGTGTAAAAATTATAAATAATTTTCCGTCAATTTTTTTAATATTGAAAAAAAAAACAAAAATAAGATTTAATTCCCTCCAAACTTTTTAACTAAACAAAGAAAAAAATAATAATTATATATTGTGAATATAAAAATTTAGACAGTCAACTATTTAAATATTATTAAAAGTCAACTTAACATACATATTAATTTAGAAAGAAAAAAAAAACCTTCCTCTTTTCCTCCAATGTACACAATAGAAATAAAATTGTGACATCTTTTAAGGACAAATTCAACAGGAGTTTCTCATTGATAAACCCTTGCAACCTGAATATATACTCTTATGCCTTGGAGAGAAATTTAGTGGGTCTCATTTTAAAATTAAGTTGCTATTGCAAGCTACCAATTCTCTTTTATAAAAGTGGGTCATACAGGTATATTATATTAATATTTTTACTAACTGCCCATTGCTTTTTTAATAACAATACAATCATTGGATTTTTTTTAAAACGTATGTGCATTGCTATTTTTATATACTGGAGTGCACCTTGCCTTACTACCGTCCCCGGCTGTGCATTATCTTTTTGTGATAAAAAGCATTATGCAACAAAGATTGAGAAATTGATGGGATTAAATTAGCTTGGATAAATTTGTGTAGAAGGATTTTTAGAAAAAAAAAAGAAATTTTTTTTTTCATAAATTAAATTAGTTTATACACAAATTATGAATTATCTTTTAGTGGAATTAATTCTACAAACTAACTTAAAAAAAAACAACTTATTTAATTATTTTGTTTTCTACAAGTATTTTTTAAAAAGTTTATACAAACAACCCTGTGACTATGGCTTTATGATCTTATTCTTAGACAAACTTTCTGCCTCTTTGGTTTTGCGTTATGCTATAACAGCAGTTACTGTTAAGAACTCAATTAACTCAATTATTTGGTTTTACGTGGTTTTCTTTAAAAAAAAACATGCATAAATAATGTATATACAAACAGGCATTTGCAGACAAGGTCTTGAAAAGATTTGTCCAAATTAGTAATCATCGCCGTCCTGAATATTAACAATGACATATGAAGGCCTTTTAATTATAAGTATTTATTTGACATTTTTTTATTATGTTTTATTTTTATTATATTATATCTTCTGTCATATTTATACTTTTATCTCTTTCTCTATTATGATGTCAAATAGCATGGATATCAATGCATCACTATTTCAAATGTTAATCTCCTAAATTTACCTCCAAGGATTACTTGAGCACTAACTTGCATAACATGTTTTTCGCATAATCATCATAAGTAGTATTTATAGCATAAATTTTTACATTTAACTTTTTTTAATAAATAAATATATATATTACATACGTTACAACAAAGCAATAGAATGAAGTGACAAATTGTTTGTGAAGTGTATGAAATGTGGCTGTCAGCTAGTATGTTTCATGGAAAAAATTTTAATTAAACAATCACATCGAAAATTTTCAACATGTATAAGAAATTCTTAAAATTTACATTCATTTACGAATTAACAAATAACTCTTTTCCTGTATTGTATATTTGTCTCTTGGTAAATGTAAATGTTGGATTTTACAGATCGTACACATTACCATTAAATCCAAAAATTAATAAGTACTTGTTTTTTACTTATTTATATTAATGTATGTGTTTTTAAAATAAATAGAATTTCAAATTAAATGCTGGTAAATATTTAATTTATCTTAAATGTAATTTGTGGATGATCGTTGCAATAAAGATTGATTCTTCTAAAAATAAAATATACCCTTGAGGAAATAAAGTACAAATTGTTTTAAAACCATTAATATAGACTTTAAGATACCATAACTAGGCTATAATTTTGCATTTTTCTGACCCTCAATTTAGAGGAGTGAAATCATTTGCAATAATGTTAAACAATTTAATGGTTGTACTTGTAAAATTAAATTACAAAAAAAAAAAAAAAAAAAAAAAAAACCTTGTTCAATTGTGTTTGAAGTCTACCAAATTTACTTTGCACTTGTTTGTATAGGTGCATTACTCCGTGGTGAACCATTTATGATCTATGACACGTTTAGCACTCATTCATTACGTACAGTACACCACAAAGCAGTGACAGGCTTGAGAAGCCACAGAAATAAATGAGCCATAAATGGAATGAATATATATATATAAAAAAAAAAAAAAGCCAGAATTAGAATTAGAGAAGATTCGAATGGTGAATGCAGATAAAAGATCAGTATTGTATTGTAATTTGCAATGCAGAATGCACTGGCACTGATCATTACAGAAATGGATACCCCATAATGATTTATCAGAGAGAGAAGTAAGGGTATACCACAGTAGTAGGCAACAGAAATAGATGGAAGCTGCAATTAAACAAGAGGACCCACTAAGGACAAGGCCTGCCTAACCATCTCATTAACTCAACTCCCATAGCTGTACCCAGCACATACCTGAGAGCTTTCTGAGAAGTTAATTTTTATGCGGACAACAGTCAAAGCATTTAAGCATTTAAGCATTTAAGCATGATTTAGATATACATTCCCCCAATCTGATTATTATTTTGCCTATCGACCACTCAAGCTAGGCAGGGAGACTTTTATAGGTCTCTCGCTGTCAGAAACGAATGACACTCATTTAGATATATTATTTTTTAAAAGAGTGATTCGGATTTTTAAAAAGATGAATTTTTTTATCTACAGTTTAAATAACTATTTTAAGCAACAATAATATAATTAACAATTTGTATGGAATATTTACGATGAGACACTGTCATTTTATACTAATGTATATATGTAATTAAAATAGGGGTCCAGAAGTCAACAATCTTCCATTGTAATGTAAAGATACCAAAAGTGTCGACTAAATTGTTGTAATTTCTTATCTTTATTTCACCTTATGCCTACAGTATATATACGCCTTGTTTGTTCATTGTTAGTGATTTTTTTTTATATGTTTTATTATTTTGTATATTATAATATTTAATTTACAATATAATAAATCCTTTAAGTTTATTAAATATTTTTGTTGCTATCTTTTGACCTAAAGTACAAATAGATAAATATAATTATGAATTATTATTTTTAAAGAAATATTTTTAAGAATTTTTGGAAGCTAAAATGATGAATTTAAATAGTCTTTTCTTTTGAAATATATAAAAGTATAAATGAATAAAATCGTGTCATTTTATGTGTGAAAAATATATTTTGTAATTGATTATTGTACTATAAATTTATATGAAAAAAAAGATTCATGTATTGTTCAACTAGTAATTCTCAGTTGAGTTTTCTTATGCATATTGAATTGTTTAAATACATTTCTCAACGATAATAAAAAATTTAAAAATTTGTTTAAATATTTTGTATTTATAAAAATAAATAATTAAATTTAATTAATACATGTAGGATATACACATGAATACGTTAGAGGATTTGAAAAACAAAATCAAAGTAAAAATAAAAGCTTAATTTAAAAAAAGAACTGACAATAGGATAAATCTTGAAGAATTGGAAATGCATATGAAATCTTGGAAAAAAAAATAAAAAACACAATTATTCCTAAACCAAAAAACAATGACAATGGAACTGCATTCATACTTGTGATTCAACGCATAAGCACATTGCAAATGGTACTTAACTTTACAATATACAAGACAACAATGGACTCTTCAATTAAATTTTTCTAATTGATCGAAACCTACTATATTCAAACAAAGAATGACATTAACAAGAACAGAAATTAATGTGCTTCATCGACATCAGAAAAAGAAAAAAAAAATCAAGTAGTGATTGAAGTTTAAGGACCCCTTATATTAAAAAGTTGGAAATAAATGATGCTAACTAACACTAAATCATTTCAAATGCCGTATCATATATACTCTTTGCAATGACGTTTGTAGAATGTAGAAGACGGTAACAATGATTGAGTTCACATGTAGCCATTTGAGTTCAGAATTAATTTGATGTTTCTTATAAGTGGAACTAATATATAGTTAGGTAGACTTAATAATTTTGTTAAAATGTTACATAAAAAAAAAAAAAAAAAAAAAACTTATCCAACAGGTAACTTCTAAAAATCTTAACCACTCTTTTAAAAATAATATATCGGATCATCTGTAATTGGGTTTTCACGGTGGGAAAGCTGTAAAGGTCTCCCGCACAGCTTGAGACTGCAGTTGACTGAAATTACTATAGGAATTATTTTCTATTAGAATTTAGAAGCCACTACTGATTTTACAACTCTAACATTCACCTGACCCATGCCAGAGACGGGTCACATCTACTTTTACAGTGAGAATATCATTTCTAAATACAAGTGGTACTAATGCAGACACCAATTTAAATTTAGTAGGGACGCGCGCCTTAATGTCACCCGACTTTAGAGGGCAAAAACTTGAACTTCACTCTATTTTGAACCCCCCAAAATTTTCTCTTCCCTTTTCTTTAGCCAACTTCTGTAAAGCAAACCGTTAGTGAAAAAACACGAGGGGGAATTGGGCTCTGTTAAGTTAAAGAAAAGCTTAGAACTTTTCCCCTCCCACTCTGAAGAATCAAATAATCCAACCCTTGCAAGAACTTGAATTAAGCAACACTTCCATGATCTGACCCATCATCATAGTAATAAGGCGACAACTTTCCATCTTTCTTGGCAGGTTTAGTTTGGTTATCTGTGCCCACCTCTTGTAACATCTTCACCACTCTTCTCATTGCAGGCCTGTTGATTGGAAGAGGACTAGTGCACATGAGGCCAATGTGGAGGACCTTGCAAATTTCTTCTTTGAAACAAGAATCAAGCCTGGAGTCGATCACATGGTCCACACCTTTCTGATCCAAGATGGTGCACGCCCACATAACCAAGTCTTTTTCCCCAAATTCAGGGTCTATGGGCCTCCTTCCAGTAACCAACTCAAGTATGACGACACCAAAACTATATGTGTCACTCTTCTCATTCACTCTAAGCGTGTATGCATATTCTGCAGAAGGAAAGAATCATGTCAGTTTGGCTCCATAGGGATGTGGAAGCTGATAATTATAGCAAATATACGCTGGAAAGCAGCTAGTAGCAAGAGGCATAATGCCAGGCAAAAGAAATCATTTGAAACGAAGCTTAATCAACCGATAACACTGGTATAATTTATTGGCATTACTTCCATGGGCACAAAAGGATTATCCTGCAAGCATCTTCTATTGTATTACTTAGACACCAAGCTTTATCAAACTAATCTATAATAAACAGTGATTATGTCTTAAGCACAACTAGTATCACACTAAATGTATCTAATACGTATCAAAATAAAGATCAAATGTGAAGAAAAACTGGAAATAAACTACTAAAAATTTCTGCTAACCTGGTGCAATGTACCCACAAGACCCAGCTATGACGGACATGGATTTAGTTCCTTTCCCGGTGGCGTCAACTACCTTAGCTACTCCAAAATCTGCCACTCTTGCACCGAAGTCCCCATCCAACAAGATGTTATTAGATTTCACATCTCTATGGACAATTGAAGGAACACAATCATGATGCAAATAAGAGAGACCTTCTGCAGCATCAACAGCTATCTTATACCTAGTTGGCCAATCCAACAACCCTCCTTTATTGCTATGCAGCAAATCCCCCAGACTACCATTCGGCATATACTCATAAACCAATAGCTTGCTGTCCCTAGTGGTGCAGCAACACCACAGCTTGACAATGTTTTTGTGCCTAATTTTGCCCAAAGTTTCAACCTCTGCATCAAAAGAACTGTCTTGATGAAACTGACCCTTCTCAACATCTCCACTGTCTATTTCCTTCTTTACCCCACCCCATACTTTCTTCACAGCAACAGCTTCCCCGCTGGTAAGCACCACCTTGTAAACCTTCCCGGACGACCCACTTCCTATCACATTGTCTTCATCAAGGCAATTCAAGATCTCATCTTCACTAAAACCCAGTTTATGAAACGACATCAACGTCCACTTGGATTTATCAACAGATCTCCCAGTATTCTTGAAATTCCTGTACCTGAAGTAGAACCAGACCACACCAACGACAAACACCAAAGAGGCAACTATAAAAATAACTCGCAGAATCCACACAAAACCCTTACTCTTATCACCCCCTTTGCCTTCACACAAACCTCTGAAATCCCCACACAAACCAGGATTACCCATAAAACTAGCCCTGTACATATCCTTAGCCAGCAGAGGGGGAAGTCTTCCAGAAAGCCTATTATAAGACAAATTGAGCTGATTGAGCTTCAAATTCTGCAACCCCAGAGGAACATTCCCAGAAAATTGATTGTTGGAAAGATCAAGAAAATTTAACACAGACAAATTCCCAATTCCATCAGGAATCTTCCCACCAATCTGATTATTAGCCAAATTCAAGTCATTGAGTTTCTTCCACGATTGAATCCCCTTGGGAAGCTCTCCAGAGAGCTCATTGCTGTGAAGATCAAGAGTCCCAAGCTGCCCAAGATTCACAATGCTCCCAGGAAGCGACCCATTAAACTTGTTATCACCACCAGAAAACTCCTGAAGATTCTCCAAGCGCCCAATCTCGTCGGGAATCACACCGGAGAAATTATTCTTGGTCAAAATCAACAAGGACAAATTCCTCGCCCCACCGATGGTCCTGGCGATTGAGCCACTAAACGAGTTATTCATCAGTTCAAGCAAATACACATGCGGAAGACCCCACATACCCGCCGGAACCTCGCCGGACAACCGGTTTGTACCCAACCTCACACGCGTCAAGCTAGGACACGCGCCAAAACTGGCAGGAATCTCCCCGGAGAACTCGTTCTCTATCATCAACATCTCCTCCAACTGGACATGCTGGCAGAGAGTCGCCGGAATCACACCGGAGAAGCGGTTGGTGGAAACGTCAAGCCACGTCAACGGAGCATTCTTCCCGAGATTCTGAGGCAATTTCCCAGAGAGCTGGTTCCCGAACAACCTGAGTTCATAGAGGTTAGGCGAGTCGGCAATACTGGCGGGCAAGCCTCCGGTGAAGCGGTTCTCGTAGAGGTTAAGACTCTCGAGAGGCAAACGACACAGTTCATCAGGAATGGGCCCAGTCAAATGGTTCATGGAAACATCAATGAGCCTCAACGAAGTGAGGTTGGACATTCCCTTGGGTAACTGGCCGGAGAGCGAGTTGTTGTACAACTCAATCTGTTTGAGAGCGGTGAGGCGAGTGAGAGAACTAGGGATGGGTCCATAGAGGTTGTTGAAAGCCAAGTCCAAAACGCGAAGGCTTTTGAGGTTCCCGAGGGAGTCAGGGATGGGGCCAACGAGGTTGCAGCCGCTGAGCCAGAGTGTTTGGAGGTTGGTGAGGTTGCCGAGGGAGGGAGGGAGGGGGGAGGGGTGAAAAGGGTTGTAGGAGAGGTTGAGTGTTTGGAGAGTGGTGACGTTGAAGAGGGAGGGTGGAACGACGTCGTGGAGGAGGTTGTAGACGAGGGAGAGGGTTTGGAGACTGGGGAAGGTTCCGAAGGAGTCTGGGATGGGGCCGGAGAAGTTGTTGCCGGTGAGGTCGAGGTAGCGGAGGTTAGGGAGGAGGGGAAGGGTGTGGGGGAGGGAACCGGTGAGGAGGTTCTGGGAGAGGTCGAGGTGGAGGAGGGGGGTGCAGAGGGAGATTTGGAGAGGGAGTGTTTGGTTGATGGAGTTGTTTAAAAGGATGATTTTGGTGAGATTTGGGAGGCGGCAGAGGAGGGAGGTGGAGAATGGGCCTGCCACGTTGAAGTTGGAGAGGTCGAGTGCGCTGACGGTGTTATTATCTGGGCCGCAGGTAACACCGGCCCAGTTGCATGGGGTGGCTTGCCGATGGTTCCAGGAGGAGAGGGATGAGTCTGGGTCGTCAAGGGATTGCTTCCACTGGTATAGATATAAACCATCTTGGTTCAGCCCTGAAATCATTAACAAGGCTTGTTCCAGGAGGAGGATGAGGCTCAAAAACACTTGCAGTTGCAGTTGCAGTTGCATGCCCATTCTCATTCTCTTTGTGTTGTATTGTATTGTGTTTAGGAACAAACAAAACAACGATCGTCTCTTCTCTTCTCCCCTCCTCAGTCCTCAGTCCTCAGTCCTCAGTCCTTTACTTACTCTGCTTTGCTTTCTACTCACCTTACAAGGGTCGAGGGAGGATTTTGGCTCTGTCTGTCTCTATAAAGGCTGCTTCACCATTTAATCAACCGTTTAGATAAATAAAACAAAAACCGTCTCGGAAACATGTATTTAAAAAATTAAATATCCAATTATAATTATTAATTTAAAATCAAATTATGATCAAAATTATAACTCTTTTGCATTTACAATTATCGTTTCTTGCTTTAGTCTTTTTAAGTGTACAATATATTTTTAACGATTCTAAATAACAAATTAAAAAATGGAAAGAAAATTTAGACAAAGCCTAAGCATCATTTAAATTACATGTTTTTAATTATTTCCATGCCTATTCTACAAATTCTGTTAAAATAAATAAATAAAATCTGTATGTTTTATATCACTATATTGGGAAGTTGTCTTGAAAAAAAAAAAATAAGTTTTGAATTGATAAAAATTTGTGGTGCATTTGTTTTGTTAAGTCTAGGCCACGTGGATTACTAAATTTGACCATGAAGATAAATCTTACAATAATGTAATTATTGTATATACGTGGTGCATTCCATCAGAATATATTTACCCGCACAGATGGACTTTTCAGATCTACCGAAGCTTGATACACCACAATGATGTCAACAAATTAAATGAGTTAGTAGTTAGCGGTAGATACACCATGTGCTAGTTCAGTAGTAACAAAATGATCTCTTAAGTAATCTATATTGATTTTTGGTGTATAGTCAGAGAAGAAAAATAACACATAACAAGTATCATGCTATAAAAAGAGATAACGGTGGTATTTCTAATTATGTAAACTCGTATCAAACAATCGGGAAATACTGACGCGTGATTAATAAATAGGCTACAAGATATATAAAAGAAAATATAGTAGTAACAACAACCGTTTACTTCCATTAAGTGGTGCGAAATAGTAACTGTTGTGACTCCATAAAGGAAAAAGCAAATGTTAGTGGAACACTGGAATGTTTGTGACAATCAACGTGAATTTGGAGTCTGAACAGGTGGGAAAAAGATGCATTACCCGTGCCAGTTACAACCAACATATCATGATGATTGCTAGACCAAGAATTGCGTAAGCAAAGCTAAACAACAATGAATATATTGTTGTATGATATTGCATATTAATTATGAAAGGAGTTTATACAAAATAAAAATTGAGTAACGTTTTAATGACATCAAACATTACATTCAAGTCGTCTAATGGTTTCAAAAAGCTACATTTTTGCTAATATATGATTGTGTTAGTGACTCTACATTGTGGTATTTATTTATCTGAAAAAATGAAAACCTTTGCATTGATGTCTATGTTATCATAAACAATCCTTGGTACAGAGTAGTTATTGAGTTCCTTCCTTTTATCAATGTCGTGCACAATGCCGTTTTAGACACGAATAATTTGAAATAAAGTAGTATGTTGTTTAAAATTGTTTGTATTCGGCTATTTGGACATCAAAATCAAATACATGTGATTTGATGGGTTGGGATTTGTTTTTCCATAATATTCTTAGTGTATATATCATCAAGAAAATTTGAATGAATCATGTAGGGGGGCAAACTTATAAATTATAGAGCTTTTGTTGAACTGGTTGTTATCGTTTCGGTAGAAGTTTCTAATTAGTACAATAATTACTCAAAATATTATTTGGACGGTGATACTAATTTCACAAATGAAGAAGGACCATTAATAAACAAAAAGGAAATAAACGGCATGACAAAACTTGTAAGTGTTAGACAACTCAAAAAGACATTGAAGAACGGAGAAAGACAAGTAGAAGGAGCCAAGCATAAGCAAGCAATGTGATTGTGACGCTTATTTATGGGGGAACTAGAAGAAACTGTTCATGTGGTGGCGGTTGTACAACGTTCGGTTCGAGACAGCAACACTGGAAAACGTGAACACTTTCTTTGCTCCAGAAGAAACAGAGAAGAAAAGAAAAAAAAAATAGGTAAAAAAATAAATATATGATTTTATTTTATTTATCTTTATTCGCTTATTTCTTTATTTGTTTTTTAATTAAATATTTTTATTTTATTTTATTATCAATTATTTTATTTATGCATTATATTTTTCGTTTATTTTTTCTTATCAAATGCACCTTTGTTTGATAGGTAAGAAATAGAAAAAAAAAATAAACGAATATTATTAAACTTGTTCAGTAAAAAATTTTAAAAAAATAATTTTAAAAGTAGTAAAATTTATTATATTTTTTCTTATTTTATTATTTAGCTGTTTTTATTATTTTTATTTTCATTCACCTTATTTATTTTTATTTTTACCAAGTCTATCTTTGATAAAAAAAATTAAAAAGATGAAAAATATAATAAAAAATTGTTTTATAAGAGACAGAAAGAAATAAAAAAATAAATAAAATTAATAAAAAATACTAATATTATTTCTTACTCATCTCTATCATGTCTCTGTTTCTCCTTTGATTTATTTTTTATTTATTTTTATTCATCTACTTTATTTTGATTTATACTAATTTTTTTTTCTCTGGTAAAAAAGAGCCTCAAGGAAACCAAGGTGTACGAGACTAAGGCAATGACGGTTACTCGCTGACTGTTATATTTCAGATTCAGAGGACAAAGAAAGCATCATGCAAATAGACGCTTTTCAAGTTTCCATAAAACTGATATTTTGTCAATTCAGTCAAATGTCGGAAAAACACGTCATTTTCTTGTTTTAACTCCTTGATTTTGATTTACTGAAGCCTTCTTCAATGCAATTGTTTAAATACTTAATTTATGATATAAAAATAATTATTTACTCATTCAATTTTTAACTTCCTAAACAGACTTCGATAACTAATAATTCATAAAAATTAAATATTAATTTATTTTCTTAATTACTACTACGTGTATCTCAGTGTCGTGTACAGTTTGAATTTTTTGATAAAAGATTGAATGAATTTTTTAACTTATATATAATAATATATAAATAAATTTATATAATTAATTTTAAAATTTTAGATATATAAATTATATTTTAAGAAATTATTTTTAATAAAAAAAATTATGATTACCAATTTAACTTTAACTATTTCTAGTTTAAGAAAACATTTATAATAATTTTAAAGTTTAAAGTTTAAAAAATTCAGTTATAAAAATTGAAATAATTAAAATTAGTAAATATAAATTTAAATATTTAATTACTAATTTCTTTTTTAAAAGATTTTTCTAAGTTTAATAGTGTATATTAAAATTAAAAAATTAAAAAATAAACACTAATTTACATACACAATCTAGTAGTAATAATAAAAATTACTTTTGACATTTATCAATAATTTAATATAAATTTAAATTTTATATGAAATATTATTATAAATGTGTTTAAATCTCGGTACGCATATCAAAACACATGAATAATAAAATAAAAAGTTTATATATCATTTAAAAAAAATACATAATATTTAATAAATTTTATAAAATCACAATGTAGATTACAAAATATAAAAAAATAAATAATAAAAACACAATTATTTTTAATTAATGTTTTGAACTCAAACATAACAAGTGAATAAATAAGTTAAAAAATAGTTTTATTATGATCTTGGACTTAAAACGAAATTAGAAATAAAATTTTATAAATAATAACAATATTATCGGAGTTAGGTTTCATCAAATGTCACTTTTTTAAAAACAAACTATACATATTTTATTAAACTTAATGTTAAAATCAACAAAAAAAAAAATTAACTCTAATCCCTTACATGAAAAAAATCTTAGTTTTGTTATTAAGTATTGAATCCTTAAAAATTTAAGAAAGAAACTAACTTTATGTTTAATTATCCAATATAACTAATAAATTAAACTTTATTTTTAGACACAAAGTTCAATGAATATTTTGCTTCAATTTAAGATAATGAAAGTATTTTTCAATCACAATCACGTTATAAAATCAAGTCATAAGTGACAATTCCATGACAAACATTACGTAAAAAAGAAAATATCAGCATTTATGA
>JAMLFT010006173.1:0-16446 GCA_026544285.1 Pachyrhizus erosus
TTATAAATGAAAAAAATATTTTTATATATGATAAAAAAAAAAAGTAAATTTTTTTTATATATATTTTTATATATATATATATATATATATATATAGTTGCATATCGAGTCGTATATCTGTGGTTTGTTTCTTGTGGTTAATTTTGGCCATTGATTAAAATTTACTAGGGAATATTAAAATGGTCAAAAGAAACCAATGAAAGGTTTCTTTCTTTCTTTCTTATACTGTATTTGTCTTTGCTTTTTTGCGGCGCCTAGATATGCGCGACGCGACTCATACGGCCATGCCATGACTATGGATTTTTTATTAAAAGCGTAATTGAAATTCCATCTAGAAAATTTGTTTTTTATTTTTTTTCTTTTTTGTTCTCTCATTTCTAAGTCCACGATTGAAATGAACCGGGCCAGGTATGTGCTTCCCGGGGTAAAATGGGCACAAACAGCATCATTACTATAACTGAGATTCCAAACTTAATATATTATAGTACATTATGATTTGTGATCTTTAATCCCGTTTAACTGTACTTAGGAAGGAAAGGGTATATAACATATAGAAATGACAGATTATTATAATACTAGTTCGAGTTTTGTTTTATCCTAACGAGGTATTTGTCTGGATAGTCACTAACCAGATGTAATTTTCTTAATGTAGCTTTTCGATTAATTCTGTTTGATAATATATAACAATATATTCGAAAGACAGTTTATGGTGTTAAAATTAAAATTTAATCATTATTTATAATGTTACATTAAGCTATTATTTTATGTCATTGTTCGCAGATTGCATCAAATGTGATGTCCTGATCACATCTTGAGAAGACTCCTTTCTAGATTCGATTCATACTCTAGTAACTCTACAATCTTGCTAAACATGTATGTTTTGTGGTTCAAAAAATCAAAACGGCAAAAATTAAACAATTAGTGACTCAAAATCCTGCCATAGTTATATTTATATGAAAAAAATAGTTCGTTTTGGCTTTATTTGTATATTACTTGCAGAGTGAATTTTTTAAATATTGATTGATAAGGCAAGAACAAATGTACGAAACTAAATTTAATTGAAGTGGGTAATAAGCAAAATTTGAATATTATCTAAAAGTTTGATCGTGCAGGTTGCTAGTTGGGGAGCCTATCTTCTGTCACGTGACATCATAACAATGTCAATTGCACCAAGGGACACCCACGAAGCACAAGTTCAGTTTGCTCTTGAAAGAGGAGTTCCTGCATTAATTGGGGTCCTAGCCTCAAAGAGGTTGCCTTTTCCTTCCAGAGCTTTTGACATGGCACACTGCTCTCGATGCCTCATTCCTTGGGCTCATTATGGTATTGCTATTTTTACTTACCAGATACCAAATATTGTGGGCCTCACATCTAAAGAACACTATATTAAAAAGGTTTAATAATTATTTTAGTATGTATTAATATAGAAAATTTTCAGTTTTGTTCTTTAGATTTTTTTTTTGCTGATTTTAGTTTTTATAAATATTTTTTAAAAAATAATCTTATTTTAACGTCACATATATTTCAACATGTTACGTATCATTTTAAGGAATTATTGGTGTAATATGTTTAAATACATGTGATATCATTATTAATAATATTAGAAACTATTTAAAAGAATTAAATGTGTAAAGACGAATTTTTATTTTTATTTTAAAGAACTAAAGATATTAGAAAGACTGAACATATATTTAAACTAAGTTATATTCACACTTGCTTAAATTTTTTGAAATTGCATATGATTTTTCTTTTGACATTTATAATAACTTGCATTTTTTTTTATAACAATGGGTGTTAGTATAATGTTAGGAGTGTTAATATAATGTATTTGAATAATTAAAGAAAAATAGTGTAAAAATAAAAAGAATGAAGCTTCATGATTAAACATTAACTTGTGTTTTATTTTTTCTACTTGTTGAATTAGATGGACTTTATCTAAATGAAATTGATCGGATTCTACGCCCTGGTGGGTATTGGATTTTATCTGGACCACCAATTCGGTGGAAGAAACATTGGAAAGGATGGGAAAGAACAAAGGAAGATTTGAATGAAGAGCAGACCAAAATTGAGAATGCAGCTAAAAGCCTGTGCTGGAATAAGCTAGTGGAGAAGGATGATATAGCCATTTGGCAGAAAGCCAAAAACCATTTGGATTGCAAATCCAACCGTAAGCTCACTCAAAACCGGCCTTTCTGCAAGGCACAGAATAACCCTGACAAAGCCTGGTATGTGCTTCATTTTCCCATTATTCTTGTGTTTGATTTCTTTCCAGTAAATATTTCCATCTGTTTTGTAACTTGTAATCTGATTTTTTATTAGTTAAAATTTTTACACTAGCAGGGTACAAACATTAAACTCAAATTTAAATAGTATAAGGGTCTATTTATAAATACTCAATGAAATTATAGGAACTTAGCGAGTTACTTAACCTGTTTTTTTATCACTTTTCAGGTACACAGATATGCAAACATGTTTGAGTCCTCTGCCTGAAGTGTCCAACAAAAAAGAAACTGCAGGTGGGGCATTGAAAAATTGGCCTGAAAGGCTAAAAGCCACTCCACCAAGGATTTCCAAGGGGACCATAAAGGGGGTTACTCCCGAAACTTTCTCAAAAGATAATGAGCTGTGGAAGAAAAGGGTATCATATTATAAGAAGGTTAATAATCAACTAGGAAAAGCTGGGAGATACCGCAACCTTTTAGACATGAATGCTTACTTAGGTGGATTTGCTGCTGCACTAGTAGATTTACCTGTTTGGGTCATGAATGTGGTTCCTGTCCAGGCTAAGGTTGATACACTTGGTGCAATATATGAAAGGGGGTTGATTGGAACATACCATAATTGGTTAGCTCATATGCCCTAGTAATCTTTATTTGATGAAATTCTATCCCTTTTCTTTTTTTCTCTAAAGTGCTTGTGGTCATCAATTATGTTGCAGGTGTGAAGCAATGTCTACTTATCCTAGAACTTATGATTTAATTCATGCTGATTCAGTGTTCAGCCTCTACAATGACAGGTATATATTTATTTTGCATTACATGTTTTAGTATCCAAGTTAATGTTTGACTCTTAAAATTTCAACAAAATTTAAAAATTTGGATTCGTTTTAGCTATTATATCAAATCTTCATCCTAATTTTGCAAAATGCCATTT
Organism: Pachyrhizus erosus; assembly: GCA_026544285.1. Classification (NCBI taxonomy): domain Eukaryota; kingdom Viridiplantae; phylum Streptophyta; class Magnoliopsida; order Fabales; family Fabaceae; genus Pachyrhizus; species Pachyrhizus erosus. The sequence goes on from JAMLFT010006173.1 coordinate 3,153, forward strand.
ACTTTGGTTCTTAATGTAAGTGAAAGTGTAATAAAAAAGGACTAGATAGAATGATGATTTGTTAAGATTAAAGTGAGGCTTTTTGTAAAGTAAAGAATTGAAGTAATTAAATGCTTACAATCTCAGACTATAAAGTAGGGGTTTATTCTAAAAAATTTACATAAACTAGTTATCCTTACCAATGATATTAGAAGTGCATTTCATTTTTTGAATTCTATGTTGTGGTTTAAAATATGCTGATTCTTTAGGACCTAATTAATGTGCTTGTGTGTTGTAGATGTGAATTGGAAGATATATTATTAGAGATGGATAGGATTCTTAGACCTGAAGGAAGTGTGATCATCAGAGATGATGTTGATATATTGGTAAAGGTAAAGAGTATAGTCAATGGCATGGATTGGGACAGTCAAATTGTGGACCACGAAGATGGACCTCTTGAAAGGGAGAAACTTTTATTTGCTGTGAAGAATTATTGGACGGCTCCAGCCGCTTCCGACAAGAATAGTTAAAAACATTTTTTTAGTCTTTTAGAGGCCACTTTATTTTAGTTTTTCTCTTTTTTTACTTTAGTTTTCTTTATTTTTTTTAGTTGTTAATTGTTATTCTTTTGTATTTTTACTTTTCTCCTTTGGGGCTAGTGCAAGCAAATTTTGTTGATTGCAAATTCAGTTTTAACTGCTCCCAAAATTAATGCAGTGTTTGTTACAACATAAATATCAACGAATGCCAAAAAGAATGTGTGAATTTTGGTCTTTTATTTTTTATTATGAAAGAAATGTCAACAAAATTATATTTATATATATTGGTTATGTATATTATTATTATTATTGGTAGTGTAAAATAATATTATAAATTATCTTGTATAGTAAATTTAATTTTACAAGAATTATTTTTAAAGTTTTATTATTAATGATATTGAATGATAGTGTAAATTTTTTAAAATTATTAGTGCATAATCATTATTGTAATTTAGTGTTTTATTAAAAAGTATTAAAATTATTATTTATTAATGTGAGTATAGTCTTTTATTAGACGAAATTTAAATCATTAATATAAACACAGTGAATTTGCATTTTAATGCATTATGCTTATATTTGATACATTGATTGTGTATATTTTAATTTTCATATTGATAAAATTATTTTATTAGTATGATGTATTTAATAATGCTTGTAATATTTACCTTCATATAGTTAAATTTTTATTAAATAAAAGTTGTAATAATGGAGGATAATCTGATGTCAAATTATTGAAATATGATTTTTATTTTGTATTATTAAGATTCAAGTTAAAAATTATGTGTTGTAACTTTTATTTAAATTGTAATTTTAAAAATTCAACTAAAATTCGAACACGCTAAATTTATTAATTTCATTGGTTCTTAGTCATATTTTGCATGTCCCACTTCAATTATGCCACCCAGCCCAAAATGTGGGGATATATAAGCTCAAAAATTGTAACATCCATCATTTTCCCATTCGACGACGTTTAAGGCATGCAAGACTAAAAAAATGAATATTCAACAAAAAAACATATTTTGAACCTTAAACATATGTATATTTTAATAAATGTTCTGAATTGATTCATGTATCTCCTTAAGGACATTAGAAAGTTTTTCTAGTATAATAGTATTATTAAGTTACAAGACGATCCCCAAATAAAATGTTAGATTGATGTATTTGCAAAATCACAATTGTGATTTGTAAAGCAAGGTTTCACTTTAATGGATAAAGTATATTTTTAATCCCAACAAATCTTTAGAACGTTGATTTTAGTTATTTTTAATCTTTACATTTATTAAAAATAATATGATTTTATCCTTTCATCAAAGATTAAAATTGCATATTTTTTTAATAAATATAAAAACTAATAAAAACGTATTAAATTTTTATAAAAATTAAAATTAATATCCTCAAATTTTGGGATAATCAAAACACATTTGACCACGCTTTGTTTCTTGAATGAAAACCCAATTAGAGGCACTGGCAACGGTAAATGTCAGACACTGCTGCCTTAACCTTATCAGAGGTGGGACTGTGGATAGTTTCACTGTGACATATTGGGATTCTTATGAACAATGAAAATAATTTAATTTCTATTAGATACAAGTTATGATAAGGGAGGGTAATCTGATACCAAATTATTAATACATGGTTTCTTTTGTAATATTTTCATTTAGGTAAAAATTTATCTCTTAAAATTTTTATTTGAACCATAATTTTTAAGTTTTCAACTGAAATTTCATCACAATAAATACGATTAGTTCTAACTCATATTTTGCATGCTCCACTTCAATTGTGCCACCTAACTTAAAAGTGGGGATATGTGATTTCAAAGGATATGCATCAATCATTTCTCCAAATTAGGAAAATTATTTAAATAAAAGTTGATTTTAAGTTAGAAATGCATTTTGCTTAATAAAATTATAGCTGTTAATCTTTATAAAAGTTTCTAAAACGTTGAATTTCTTGCTCAAAATATAAATAAGATAAAAATTTTATATTATAACATTTAATAAGGATTCTTTTTTTAAATATTACATTGTTATTATAATTTATTTGTATTTATATTACTATTAATTAAATTATTATCAGATAAAAAATAATTTTTTGTCTAAAATAAAAAATATTTTGTTCATAATAAATATTAATTACTAGATTAATTATTAATTATATGAAATTGAGAAACATTAATTTTATTATTATATGATATCTTTATTTTTATTTATATATATATATAATAAAGTTTTAAAATAATTAATTTTTTTATCTTAAATTAAGTATAACTTATTACCATAATTTATACAATTACATTAAATATTTAATAATTATTTATTAAATTTATAAAAATGATTATTTCAGTAAATGGATTTTGAGAATTAAACAAAAATGATAATTGTGTCATTTAATTGAGTCTCTTTAAAATTAATTAAATTTATTAAAAAATTATTTTTTTCTTCTATTAAAATCTGTCTTAAAATTATTAACATCATGTTATTTCAATTTATTTTTTTAGTCTTGTATTATATTTAAACTCATAAGAAATAAGAAATGATTGCGAGATTTTATCCTAAATATGTATTTTTTTGTTCTCATTTTTTTTATTTCTTTTTTTTTTATGTTTAATATTTGTATAAAACTTTTGTGGTTGGAATTTGTGTGATGATGTTGGGAGTAATTAAAGGAGTTCAAAAATAATGAATTTTTACAATGGATACATAAATACAATAAAAAAATGTGATTGTGATTTCTGTCAATATTAATAAGAAAGACTTAATGATGATTTTAATATAAAATTTAATAGTATACATATTTTAACCATTAAGAGTATGTTATATTATTTTAAATTTTTATTGATTAAATTTAATATATTAATGTCTTTCATATTTATAGATTATAACATTATTATTCTAAATAATCTAATAAAAATTAAATCTTTAATTACACTAAATAACATTATAACATAATAGTTTTGCTCATTAATATTTTTAATAATTAAAAAATGATGCTTAAAATTCATACCTTTTGAAAATACAGATAAATTATAACCAAATTATTTATTTTAAAGTTAATTAATAATATTAATTAATATTATTATTAATTTGATAACTATATTAATAATAATATTTTAATTTAATACTCCTCTTAATTGAATGTTATTATGTTAGTTATTTTATAATTAATAAATTATTAATCAATTCATTAATATTAATCGTTAAACATTATGAATCATTAAGTCTTTTAATTGAATTAATGACATAAAATAGTTTATAAGTGTATAAATGAATTTATACTATTAATTTTTTATGTCAATCAAATTATCTTAAATAAATTAATTCTATATTATTTTAAAAAAAAGAAATTAAGAAGTATGTCAAATATTTATATATATAATAAATTTATTTTATTTAAAATTTATCGATGGATTACACGAGTACACAATTTAATAAAAATGAATAGCTAAGATTTTAATGTTATAATATATTCTAACATAATAAATTCAATTTTTTATTCTTGAAAATAAAATATCTTTTTTAGATATTTCATTTTTATGCAGTCATGAGTCTTCTTTTGTATCGTATTTTTATGGGTATTTTTTTCTCTTTAATTAATTTATTCAACAAAAAGATAGTTCTTTCAATTTTTTTATTTTTACTCAATTTTTAATCAATATTAAGCATAATGAGTATTTATAAATTATTATCAAAATAATATTTTATTAGTTAAATTTTCGTTAAGGTTTTTTTAGGGTGTGTTTTAATTTTTTTAGTCTTTTAAAAACTATATTTTGAAACGTTTTTCATAAACTGATGTTTAGAGAGCAAAAGTGGAAAAGGAAGATGTAAAAATATAAGAAAGAACAAGAATAATAGAAAAAGTAAAAGTAAAAAACTAAAAAATTAGAAACTTGTTTGATTATGATCTAGGTTATTTCTGTTGTTAGTTTGAGAAGAAGAAAAAAACAAGACAGGTAAAAAACTGTATTCCCACAAAAATAAAACCCCAGCAGCATCTGCAGGTAGTAGAAAGCTAATGCTATGAGGAGAACTTAACAATGGAAGTGGCACCGAAAGAGAATACCCAACTTGACCAAACCTCATCCAACATCACATCAAATTGAAAACAAAGAAGGATTTTATTATATGGGTCAGTCCACAAGCATTGACAGATAGATCATAGACTAGTCAAGAACAACGAACCACTTCAAATAAGCTAATTAAATTCATATATATATTTATCTATGAAAAAGAAATGTACAAAAAATAAAATTCATATCTATGTAGATCGTAATACAAGAAAAGATTTTTGTGTTTCTTAGCTTTTTTGCATTTAATGTTTGTATTTATGTATATGAACACTTCTTTCAAATGGCCATTTAAGTGTTAGTACAACACTGTATATGTTTAGCATTACAAGAATGTCATCCGATCTTTAATTCAAACTCTCACCTCTTCCTCCTTAAAAAAAAACTTGTATTTACAGATACATATGTGTGTATATATATATTTTCTTTTGATATTTGCGTATAAATTTTGTACAGAAAAATTATATAATAAAAAAAGAAAAATATAAGATTAGATTATTGATGTAATAAAAAGAGAAATAATAAAATAATATTATAAAAAATACTATATCTGTTTATATATATAAAAAATAAATTATAATATTTTTTAATTATAAGAAATATATGACCATTTTCAAATACATTAATTATTAATTTTTTATATATTTTAATTTATTATTAAGTTTATTAATAAAATATCACTCACTTAATTTAAAAATGGATGTATTTATTAAGTTATTGATAATATAACTTATACTTATTAGTTAAAAAATTATTTTTTAAAGTACGAATAATGTCATTATTATTTAATTATCATTTAAACTAATTAATAATATAAATATTTTTAGGATGAAATTTAAATTTATGATATTATTAATTAAAATGAACTAATTTAACTATTTTTGTTAGTCTTGACAAATTAAGTATTTGGTTCTTATATATAGGACAAAAGTAGTATTATGTAAATAAAAAATGACTTAATTGTATTTTTAGTCTCTCAAATATTATAATTGTGTAATTTTAATATTTTAAATTTTCATTTTATCAATTAAATTCTTTAGCTATTGTAATTGTATTATTTTAATTCCTAATTGGATCAATTGAGTTTCTTAAGCATTGTAATTCTATTTTTTTAGTTTCTTAAATATTATAATTATGTAATTCTTATCTTCAAAAATTAGTTTCAATCACATAATTATAAAATTTAAGAGATTAAAATTGAATGATTGTGATATTAAGAGATTCAATTGTATAAAGTATGTTTGGTCAGACAATCAAGAGTTTATAAGCTAATTCAATCAAATAAGTTTTATTTGACATACAATTTTATTTTTATAACATAAAATTTATTTTCTTAAGCTATTTGAAGTAACTTATAAAAATAAATTAGCCTATAAGTTACTAATTTTTTTCATTTTAATCTTCATTAATATACTTAAAATATTTTTTATTTTTACAATTCAACAATTAATTATATTCTTTTATGTTATTTTATATTTATTAGTTAACTTGTTAATTAATTTTATCAAATATTTTTAATTCAATCAACTGGTTTATAAACTTTCAACTTTTCAACTACCTTATAAATTCTAACTAGTTTATAAATTAGTTTTTATCAAACATAGTAATTGAAATATGAAAGATTGAAACAACATATTCACTGGATCTAACAAATCTAATTGAAACTTAAAAAAATTAAAATTACACAAGTATAATACTTAAATAATTAAATATATAATTTAAGGCAAAAGAAAATAATATTGATAAGTATTTTTTTTATTACTTTTCTCTATGAAAGGTATCATGATTTGACGTAAAAACATAATAAACTCTGTCTTTATGAATAGTGTTTTAAAAAAAATAACACTTTAAAAAAGCATTTCTTTTAAAAAAAAATAGATAAGATTTTTTAAAAAAAATAAAAAATTACTGTAAAAAAAATTAAAACAAACATAGAAAAATAAAAAATTGGTTATTTTATTAAAGAAACATTTTAAAAAAATATGCATAAACAAATGAACAAAATAGTACCTAATTGCTTTTAACAATGTCCTAGTTTTTATTTTCATATAAACTCAATTCCATAATTCAATAAGTAATTGGCTGATCCAATAGTAGTTCTTTTTTTTTATAAACAATCCTGCTGTAGCTATCTTTTCACACTAGCATATTTATTTCATTAAAAAAAATTGTAATATTTTTAATAATACTTTATTTTTCTCCATTAAATATACCTTATACTATATTCTTATTTTTCTCTCTTCTCTTCCTTTCTCTCTAGTTATTGTAAAAAATATTTCTCTCCATTAAATAAATTTTATTCACGCCTATGATTTTATTCTGCCACATAAACCCTAAGTGTGAGCAAATGTGTGCACCCATATAACCTCATTAGATTAGACTAGAATTACTTCATAGAAAGTGGAGATAAGCACTATGCCAATGAAGGGATGAAAAAGGGTTGAACTCATGATCATCCACATGTCCCAGTTTCCATCCAACACCAAAGTTATGACTAGAAAACCTCTCAAGGTAGGTAACTCACGAAATGAAAACAAGCCAATTTGCTTCCAAACTTCACTATAAATAGGGACAATATATCCAAGCCACACACAATCATATAAACAAATACTCACAGGTTGCTTCAATTAGTTGAAGTTATGGCTGCAGCACCTAAGTCTTTCTTCTCTCTAAGTTCTCAACTTGCAGTGATGCTTCTCTTGGTTGTGGCACATGGGATCCAAATGGCTAAGGCACAGAGCAGCACCTGCACAAGCCAGCTGAGTGACCTCAATGTTTGTGCACCCTTTGTAGTGCCTGGTGCTCCCAACACAAACCCAAGTGCTACATGCTGCAATGCACTTCAAGCTGTGGACCGTGGTTGCCTATGCAACACCATTAGGATCGCTTTTCAACTCCCTTCTCTGTGTCAAATACCTCCCATTCCTTGTGGTATGCTTCTCTTTTCTTTCTTTTACTTTAAACCCTGTATAAATAAATTTCCTGATAAACATTCATAAAAGAAGAAATAAAATGAATTGAGGATAAAATCAACTTTTTATTTAATTTTTCTAAAAGTTAAAATGAATAAATTGATTTTAATTAACTCACATGTGAAACTTAATTCGTTTTATTTTTTATTTTATTTTATGAATGTTTATAAAGAAATTTATTCAAATAGGATCATATTGTACTGTTTTTTTCTTCTTCTTAATTTTATTCTTATTGAATATATTACTCTTCAATCTTAATTTGCAGGACCAAATTAGTGCACATGCAGTGGATGTTATCAGAATAATGCTGAAACCCCTCCTTTCTGGTTTCTCTTTTAGTGTACTTTTAATTTGACTTTGTCATCTGGTTTTCGTTTCTTTAGAGAAACCTTGCTGCTACTATGCATGATGTAAGGAAACCAATGCAATGAAATAAAGATGTTGGAGCTGTTTTTAGATTTAAGAAAAATATTGAATATTCTATAATTTAGTTTTGTATCTTTGGTGATAATAGTTAATTGTTGAATGATGAAATGACACTTGTATTATGATTATTAGTGTTAAAATCAATGAAATAAAATTGAATATAAAAAAAATTGTCTGTTTCACATTAAGAACGTGCAAGAGGAAAACGAAGGTGATCATATTAAGTGAACTTATTATATGACTAATTTAATAAATTTATTTAAATTAAATTTGACATTGGATACATAAAGAGAAATTTATTCTAGTACCAAACAAATTTTAAGAATTCATACCTAGTAATTTTATTAAAAAAAACATAATGCATTTTTAACCACTAGATCATTAATCACCCATGAGTCGTCATGTAATCATGTGATATATGAGTCTCAATTTGTCACATTTTTGTGCCAAATACTTTCTTTCTGATTATCCCTCTGAATATATAAATATTTTAAAGTGGACTTTTTATGTTTCTGGTAAGTGAATTTGAAGCTAGTAGTAAATCAATGGGTCAATGTCAAACAGAATGTACTAAATTACACTGTTACTGTGTTAGCCTGCCTTGTTGGACACAAGTGAAGGAGTACATTTTATAAGCCCAGATGAAAACCTGGAGCAATACAATGCGAATGTTATTTTCATTCCCATTTTCTTTAAGAGTTTATATTCCAACTTTTTCTTTTTAACAAAAATACATTTGTGTATTCTACTCAAAGAAATTCATTGAGTATGCTAAATAGATATACCATTAAAACAAATTTTCATTGAATTAAATTTTTTTACATATTTATCAAGTTTTGATCTTCTTAATTGTTTATTTATATTAATTTATCATATTTGAACTTTATATTTTGAAATAAATTTATAATAGTAAAAAAAAATTTGATGTTACAATTTAAATTATTAATTATAAATACAAAATATAATAGTAGTAACAAATAAAAGCGAAAAATAATTATGTGAAGCCAAACATGTTTCCACATATTTCTCCTATTGCAGCCATTAATTGAACATTTGCTGACGGTGTTGGGGGCCACTAAATATTTGGTGGAGGAATGTACGATAGAGTGAGACTTAATGTTTGTTATTATTTTTCAAATATCCTTTATTAGTAGTTGTTTTCGTTATTTAAGATGTGTGGGCCCAATTCTTCAACTAGCCCAACAGCCCCTACACAGGCCATGATAAGTAGACTGATTCACTAAGTTAAATTCTCAGTTGCATAAGAATAAGTAAAGTCCACACTTTATACTTTACAAATAAATGTTTTCACCTTCTTTCCCCATCCAATACTAATGTTTGTAACTCAATTTAGAATTTTCGCATTAATTTCTGCAGTATAGACACACTCACTAGTGACAATATAGGTTTTGAAAAAACTACTATTTACTTCTTTCTAGTAAATGAAAGTTTTTAAGTTTAATTTACTAACTCCGTAGAAATCTTTGCCCTCCAAAAACAAAATAACAAAACTCTAGAGAAATCTTTATGTATGTTCTTCAAAAATTATTATGACAATGTGACTTTTATCATTTTGAAATTTATTTATACAAGATAAAGAAATTTATCTATGTTTTACATTTTTTTAATTACAAAGACAGATCAAACTATAAAGTCGAAACTAAAACTCAACTAATTACTAACTATTATTCTTTTTATTTTAAAATAATAATTTTTTAAATCATTTTTTTAATAATATTTCTTAATATAATTAAGAAGATCAATTAATATTTATATGAATAAAAATATCAATCATAAAAATAAGTCGATAGATAATAAAATATACTATTTGTTATTGATGAATAGTGAGATAATTTATAAATAAAATAGTTAAAAAATTAAAAATATTTTTATTTAAATTTATATCAATTAAATATTTTTAATTCATATATTACTTATAATTTAAAAAAAATCATTATTTTAAAATGAAAAATATTAGCTAATGGCATAAGTGATTTCCTTGACAAAAGTCATGCATGCCTAATTGTAGTCTAGTTTCTATGTTACAGGGGAATAAATAATAATGGAGTGAACAAACTCATAACAAGGTTGAGGAGGATTACAATTAATGATGATACTTTAGGTTAACAACAATTCATATATCGTACTTGGCATGGAATATTAATTAAATTTCCTTTTGAGAGATTATTTACACGGTTTCCTTTTTTTTTTTTTTTTGTCTAAATAAATCTGTATGAGGTTCAACATTCTTCGCATTTAAAAAGTGTATGTTGGAAACTTAAATTATCCAGTACTAACTACAGCTTTTTGGCTATCATCCTCATGACCATGGTAGATGAAAATTAATTAGAATAGACAGTGAGGTAAGACAAAATATTGTACTTTGTCCCAAAATAAAAAGAAATGTTGTACCCAACATATTAATTAAGATCTCATTCTTTTCGCAGGTGTAATATATTTAGGTGATTTATTCGATTTTTAAAGTAATGCCTTTTTCTTTTCAAGAAAAAAAATTATATACAGATAATATAAAATAATTTTACACTATTATTTAATTCTAAATTATCACGTAAGTTAAATTTAGTAAGTTTTATAATAATAATTTTACAATTTATATTAATAAAAATTTATAATTAAATGAGAATATAAAATTATTTACTGTATAATATTAAACTCTTTCTTTTTAGGAAAATTGTTGCTGTAACTTTACATTTCCTAGTCTAGAAATGGGCGCATAGTTTAGTTGAATTATAATTGAAACTTGTACCAATTTGTGTATGTTTGGGGTCATACTCACCTAAAATATCTACTTTTTCATTAAGAAATCACTTTTTTTTTTTTTATAATAATTGACCAAAAACGAGAGTCGGTATAAAAAGTTAATATGCATACCCAATTCGTATATTTCAGAGCTTATCTGAATAAAAAATATATACCTTAAAAAGAATGTGCTACTTCTGAATACTTTTAAACAATTTAGTTGAGGCCCTATACGCCTATGTTTACTTTGAAGTTTGAAAACACTCTGAAAGAGATACACATTAATACTATTTTACTCTATTTTCATAGCGTACTATTTTACCCTAAATTCACAATCCCTACATAAGAGTATTCCCAACCCAACTTCTCTCATTTGGATTCTTTTTATTTTTTTAAAGCTCTCATTAGGATTCTTAAGTGGATTTAATTTACACATACCACTAATTTTTACTTTTTTTTCATCTTAAAAATTTTATAAACACCTAATTTCTCTACTCTAATACATCTAAAAAGTTACTAAGTAAATCCTACCAATAACACTACATTTTTATATTTTATCAGCATTAATTTTATAAACTTTGAACTATTAATAATATTGATACTATTATTAATTAAGAAAAAGTATATTTTATGTAAAAAAACAAAGTTCAGAAGTGATGCTCACATAACTACCTAGTGATTAACAGGAACTCAGCAAAGATTTATTCCATTGGGAAAATCTTGTAGGGAAGGTTCTTAATATAAAAAATATGGATGAGGATATGGATGGAAGTGGCCTAAGTTTGTTTAGGTAAGTATATGATAAAGACTGACCATGTGTTTGGTTAGAAGATAAGAAAATAAAAAGAAAAAAAAATATGAATAATGATGTTTTTTTATTTTATTTAATTGAAAAGAAAGTAAAAAAAAAAAGAAAGAAAAAGTTTATTTTTAAAAATAAAAACTCAAAATTGTCTCTTTTTTTACTTTTTTTTTTTAATTTAAATTTAATTTTTTTCTTTTCTTTTTCACTTTTTTTTTCTTTGTTTCTTACATAAGTTAAATCTGTTTGGTAAAAGAAAAAGAAATACAATTGATGGATATAAGAAAAAAAATAAGGTGGATGAAAATATGTAAAAAATAAAATAAATCTTAATAATATTTGGCTCAAGAAAAAATAGAAAGGAGAAAGATATAATGTGTAAGCAAAAAGACCATATTACTCTCATGCATAAATAAAAATAAAATAGTCTTTTTTTTTTTTATCTTTATTCGTTTTCACTATCTTTTGAAAAAAAAATTATTTTATATTTGTTTCATCATTTTATTTTTATTAAATTATTTGTAGGTTCCTGAATTATTTAATATTTTTTATTGGGTTCCTAAAATTTTTAATGAACATTTGAACTTGTATTTATTTTTTAAACAAGTCCTTTCATTTAATTATCATTACAAAAAATTCATCACTGGGATCCAATTAGTCAATAAATTATATATTGTCACTGTTGAAAGTTTATATTAAATATTATCACATCTTTAAATCAATATTCCTTTGCAAGTTTTGAAATTAGTATTTTGAACCATATTCTTCTATCAATATACTAATTTATGTAATTTTACTCAAATCAAATATTTTTTTATAATCCTTTACAAGTTTCACCTTATAACAATTTTACTGCAAACTTACATAACTGACACAAACAGTTAATTTTTTTATAATAATAATTAAAAAAAATAATTAAAAATAAAAACAAATTCAATGACTTAATTAAAAAAAATTACCTGTAAATAATTTAACCTTTTTTTTTTATCTCTCACTCATGTTCTTTCTATTATTTTTTTAAAGCTAAACAAGTTTATTATTAAATTAAAGCATAAACCAAGCTTGGGTACAAGTTATACTAAACCTATTTTCTTTTAATCAAAAAACTAATTTCTTTTTTATTCATCTTATTTATTTTCTTTCCTCTCGCATTTTCTTCCTACCAAATCAAACCAAGAGTAAAGAAAAACAACATAAATAAAAATTGGGTACCAATTTTGCACTTTAAAATTATATTTGTCATCATAATTAGTTAACCATATAAACATAGATGAAAATCAAACTTTATATACTATGGACCTTATATTTATCATTAATTCTACACACCATAAATATTAAAAATGTTAGTCAAGTCAAAATCAATTTTATTCTATACATAATTAATTCGAAAACTAAAAGTTAACCAAATAGGCATTTTTAAAATATTTTTAATGTAGTCTTCAATCAATTTTTCTTTTAATATTTTCTTTAATCAAAATAAAAATTTCATGTTAATAATTCGTACAATAAAAATTTTATATTAAAAATTAACATAACTTATTCAAACAAAACTTTAATTATAATTAAAAATAAATAAAATATATTTTTAGTCTCTATATTTTGATTAATTATTATTTTTAGTCTTTAAATTTTCACATCAAATATTTTTATCTTTGAACTTTACAAAATGTGTTTTTAGTTTTTAAACTTTACAAAATATATATTTTTTATCCCTAAACTTTATATAAAATACTTATTTTTTAGTTTCTTT
>JAMLFT010006174.1:0-16445 GCA_026544285.1 Pachyrhizus erosus
TACTTTAAAATTTTAATTTTTTTTATTTTAATCTTTATTTTTAAATAATCAAATTAAATAATGACATTATATCGATGATGTTATTTGAAATAAAAATAAAAATATTTAAAGAATTAAAATATACTCAACAGCATTCTTTTTTATCAACAATTATCAACAACTATGAGTCTTATTGAGTTTTTGATTGAATTTGAGATAAAATAAAATCTAAACTAGTCAATTTTATTGGTTTGAATTTTTTTAATTTTTTTTATACAATTTGATCCAAATCAATTTCATTAAAAAGAGTTTATTTGATCCAAATTTTGTTTAAAATTTGACACAAAATATTATCATTATAATATGTAAATGATATATTTTATTGTAATTGATTTATATATATTAAATAATAAAAATTGCAAAAAAATGATTGTATCATAAAATTGCATAATAATTAATAATAAAAAAGTTCATATTATTAATTTGATTCAAGTTCATTGTATTTATAAGATCCGATATTCGAATTAATCACTATTTGACTAGTTTGGTTCGACGAATAAATTTGAACTGATTTAATGAATTTGGATTAGAATCTCAAATTAATCGGATTGATTTAAACTGATAAATGTCCAACTTTCAGATCCTCACCAACTTAACAAAAGAAAGATAATAATAATTACACTAACAAAGCTTTGTGTCATACCAACCGAGAGAAAGGCCAAGTTCAACGAATTGGGCCTCAATGGGAAACAATATCCCATCAGAAAAAGGAAAAATAAAATCTATAGCAATACATATATTTTCAGTTGCTGGCTGCAGTTTTAGGCTAGAAAACTGTGTAATTGAACCTAAACTTATTTTCCACTAACCCAATTAATCTAATGTTAACTCAGTTACTTCATTATTAAATTCCCTACTAAGTATTTTCACACACCTAAAAAATTCCTAAAGCTTTATCAATAACCGTTTTAATACTAAACCGTATAAATTTTATTTTAATTCACACAGATTTTTAATTTATCCAAACATGTGATATTTTTTTCTAAACTAATTAATTATAAATTTTAAATTATTTTAGCTTAGTTTAACTTTAATTTCAAATACTATTATTAAAAGTATTAACTAAGATAATAACAAACAAGTAAATTACCATATTTATTTATTTATTCAATTATTTATGATAAATAAAATATTAAACAAAGGATATCGCATTAATAGTCAATTTAATAAAATATTAAATGTCAAAGAAATAACTATTATATGTTTTTTTTTAATTTTGATGCTTTCTTAGTATATAATTTTTATATGATCAACTAATTAAAATTTTTTTATATGTAACTGTTAAAATGATTAATATAAAAATTAATAAATTTTTACATTTTTTACATTTTTTATATATATATATTTTTAGACAATCTTATTCGGTCAAATATTAAATACAAGTATTTCTCCTAACATTAATATTCTAAGAGTAATATTATATCTTCTTATAAATTCACTTACAAGTTTTTTTATTGTTTTATAAAATAGTATTATAAAAAAGAAAATAAATTTAATGTCTTAACAAAGTAAAATAAATTTAATATTAAAATACTTGCTCATACAATAAAAGTAAAAGAGTTAATAAGAAAATCTTGCAGAAAGATTTATAATTATTCATATTAAACATTTTAAGAATATTAAAAGTTTGCTTGCAATTATAGTATTTATAGTAATAAAAATTTCTAATAGAGTTAACAAAATAAGTTAGACTAACTAGATCGATCTAATTTTGGTAAATAAAATGTAGGACTTCAACTTAAAAGTTTGAATCTGAATTAAGCATAATTTTTTGAAAATCAAATGTAGAGTAAATCCACAAAAACCTGTAAAAAATTATAAAAAAAAAAAAAAACCAATCCAATAGCCTGTTTTGCACTACTACTTTCATATGAATAACTTTTTGTTCACGAGAGGGTGTGTCATTCAATGTAGTATCTGAAATCATAGCTGATTGATAACGTTTTTCATGTCCAAACAATATTTATTGTATTCACTGTCAAATCTTCCTGGCGGACCTCACCTCAGCCTCACCTACAATGCTACTTTTTATTTTTCTCCATTACTCTGGTCTTCTTTTTCTCATTTCCACTATACTATGATTCAGTGTCAATAAATAGGTTCAGCCACCTTCCTCCATTTTAATATTTTGTAACTATTATATATAAGTTTACCTTACTCTACTAACAAAAATAAAATAAAATAAAATAATATGAAAAATTATTTAATAGTACAAAAAATATTAGAAAAGAAAAAAAAAAGGTGTTATATAGTACAGTACTTTTTGTTTGTTGTTGATCTAAATGGAGTCAAAAGTTACGTGACTCGTGAGGCACGAGGGCGTGGGCCCGGGCTGGTTGGTCCGGCCATCCCATTAAGCGAGTTGCGATTGGCCCAACGAGGCTAAACTTTCGGATTACGTAACCACCACATTCACATGCACTATACATTGGATAACGTCCTCCGTAGACCCCACATGACCATATCGCTCTGTCCATGCTGGAAAGTCCCATGTCTTTACTGTACACATCATCTCACCCACTTGGGTAAAGCCTGCAACAACGCATGACTCATGCTTGCTTCTTCACAATCAACTAAAGAAGAAGCCACAACACAACCTACAGTTTCCAAACTTCACATCCCCCTCCCCCCTTCCAAAACAAACACTTTTTATTGCTTTCTCTTTGCTCTCTTAGACTTGATTTTATAGCTAAACAATCTTAGGTAAGTCTCTTACTTCTTTTTCAGCTTTCCATGTCCTTCTTCAAAGTCAACCCTCCTGCTTGCTTCTCTCTGATTTCTTCTTGTTAATTATTGCATCCACTGCTTTCTAAACACCCTTTTGGTTTTGTCTTTATTTTTGTTTTTGCTGCCTTTTAATTATAAGTTAAATTAAATTCAGATTTATTTTCTTTGCTTGTGGTTTTCTTATCTTCGTTCAATTTGATGATGGTTTCTGCTGGTCTTTTGGGAGGTCAAAGTGGTGGCTTATTACTTTCCAATCTGGGTGTTTTTATTATGAGTGATTGGAACGAACTATCATATTACAAATTCTAGAGTTATTAATCATGTATGCAAATTAAGGGAGTTTTTTAATAATTCCATTGGGACTTCCAATAAATTTGGAGCAAAAGGAGAGACATGCACATTTGAATCAACTTTTTTCTTCGAGTAAACAGTATTTTCACTGAGTTTTTACAATGGTGTCTTTCAATTATAAATTGTTATATAAAATAAATTATTATAAATTTTTATCATTTATGTACCATAAATGTATTGAATTTTATAATTATTTTGAAATTTTCATATCATATAAGATAAATTTATTGATTTTTATGATGATTACTTTAAAATCATATTTATCATCATTAGTGATTGATTATATATAATTTGTAAAAAAAATTATATGGATGTTGTATAAAAATTAAACTTTTTTCTTTTTTTTTATTTTCTCAAATAACTATTTAAAACATGTTTATTATCTAAGTTTAATTTAGTTGGTTGTTATAAATCTTTGATAATGTTCTTTGATTCCTATGAAAAAAAAAAATGTTGTGTTCTTAGATTTCAAAAGTATATGTAACTGCATTTCATGTGAGTCTATCGTCCTTTTTTGTCTTCAGTTTTAAATTCTATTGACCCCACGATGGCACGATATGATTGATTTTCTTTACAGCTTGTAAACCTACACAGGACAACAACTAATTTAAGATGGGATTATCTTTTGCAGAAAAGTCTTGTGCAACGTTTCATAGACCAGCTGAGCTGATATCTGCATCCTTCTTTATTCGAATTGCTGTCTATACAGTATGAGGTTTTATACATTTAAGAGCTTGTTTCGTGTTTGGAATTGAAGAATAGGAAATGGAGAAGGTTTGTAAATTCTGCACAGCTTTGAGGCCACTTGTTTACTGTAAAGCTGATGCAGCATATCTTTGTCTACCCTGTGATGCAAAGGTGCATTTAGCAAATGCATTGTCTTGCCGGCACCTCCGGAACCTTGTGTGTAACTCATGCGGATACCATCTTGCTTATGTTCTGTGTTTGGACCACAAAATGTTAATATGTCGAGACTGTGATCAAAAGTTGCACAATGTTTCTTTACCACATCAGAAACGAGCTATCAGAAGTTTCATGGGTTGCCCTTCTGCTAAAGACTTTGCAGCACTATGGGGGTTTGAGTTAAATGAGATTGAAAACAGTTTCAGTCAGAATCAGTTTGATTCAGTTTCTTGTGTTTCTGCAGATTTGAGTGTTGCACAAGTTTCAGGAAAGCCTGGCATTCAAACTGGGGTCCCTTCAATGCCATCTGGGGCCAAACTTGATGTGGGATCAACCAGTCAGGTATGCAAGATTGAAGTTTTAATACCTCTTTTTATTGTAGTGATGAAATATATAATTTTAGATTTCAGTCATTGGAAAATTATATTATTACCTAATGCCCTCATAATGTAAAGTTTATCTTTATGTCGCCGAAGTTTTCTATTACAATAAATTGCAAGAGGCACCAGTCATAAACCATGTGGTACTTTTGAAGTGATTTACTTAAAAAATTGTACCAATAAAAGACATAGTTTAAAAACATATACATGAATATACATATGTAATATCATAAGATACAAGTTTACTTTCCATACTTTGTGAGGATTAAAGAAATGATTATTAATTAGTCAAGAGTTGAACAGGATGTACACTTTTATTGTTTTCGATTTCTTTGGAATGGATGCAATGAAAGGTTAATCTAGTCCCCGACATTATAAAAAAGCAAATTTAGTCCTGGAGTTTGACAATTAATTTTTTATGCTTGAAAGTCACGCCAACAGTTAATGTGGTCCGTAACATTAATAGTACTAATTAATTTAGTCCCTGATCTTAAAAACCATTGTCAAGTTAGTCCTTCAATTCAACAACTATCGATCAATTTGGTTCCTGGCGACCAAATTGACTGATTCACAATGAGGTAAGAGACCAAATTGACTGATGTGCACTACAGTCAGAAACCAAATCGGCTGACATTCAAACTAATTAAGGAATCCTTAAAATTAAGGATTAAAATTTATTTTTCATAACATCAAGGACTAGAATAACTTATCATTATAAATTTAAGAATTGATTTGATTGACAATTGAGATAAATTACAGGATTTTTAATCTTGAGCAAATCCGAGTAATGGTTAATGCATTCTTAAATTTAGGAATTTGCAACGATTATAGGAAGATATCATTTAAAATATACTCCTTAAAATATTAGTTAAATTGTGGAAACGTTATTTTGGTTTCTAGTCCTGATTTAATAAATCAAGACAACAAATAATATAATTTGAATATACATGTCTACGTAATTAGCAAAAGGGAAAAAGAAAAAGAAAAAGAAGACAAAAAAGTCAATAGGAACAGCTTCTACCAAATGTATTTATTAAAATGCAACCCACAAAGTTTATTTTTTTCTGCTTTTGATGGACAAGTTAAAATGTGATACATCTTAATATTTAATATTTCCTTGCAGATTTTGCACAGTGATCAAGAGCGACAAACTATTCTGCAGCAGATTATTGATTTAAAATGGCTTCCACTAAATGAGGAGATTGATTATTCTGCAAAGATCAATAGGCTACAAGAAAAAGATTTATCTCCTTCAGTATATCATACTCTTAAGAAGTTGGACGAAAAATACAATGAGCGAACACAAAATTTCCAGGATCTTGCTACTAATGTTTTGGAAAAAGACGGTCCCACTGTGGAGCTGAATCCTGAAACTTTGCCTTCTACATTTTCTCAACTTGATAATTTTTCTTCTTCTTCAATTATCGATCTTTCCTTGCATGGAGAGTTGTTCTGGACATGCAACAGTCCACTTCGAAGTAATCAGGTCAGAGAAATATTTGTGGGCCATAGTTGGACCGTTGGTTTTAACCACTCTTCCTCTAGATGTGAAAATATGAAACTGCAAACTTGTCCTCCTGATTTGCACTTTGCTTTAGTGGGATGCATGCATTTGATGCTAAGCATTATATGAGTCTTAATGACAACTTACATGAAAATATGAAGGTGTTCACACACATGCAAAAAATATTTCAGATAAATTAAACCTTTTTTTTCAAGTACAGTTTGAAAGAGAGCCCGGGTTGTATGCATCCCTCGAAAATTTTATATTTGATATATGATTTGTATAGGGAACTCAAAAGGGTATTAAATCTGATAAGACAAGCAACACAAGCTAAAACTCAAGTATATCTCGTCTACAATAGAAAAGGAAACCACAATCTAGTTTAGAAATATAATCTCCCTATACTGCAATAGGCTTCTAATGGTGACATTTGCTATACCTGTCAATATTAATCAAACAGAAAATCTGTTGAGTTCTTGTGATGCCAGTGTAGCCAGCAAGGACAATCACAATAACACGTGGATGAAAGAGCTGAAAGGACAAAATGGAAACACAAAAATAATAGTTGTTTACTGTGTTGTCTTGATTAAGTGCCTAGAAAAACCAGACGTATGAAAAACATATTATGGAAGAATTGGGAACAAAGAAGGTGTAGATACTAGGATTAGAGTTTGCAAAATTGAGTTTGAATCACCTTGATTTTGCAAATTTGATTTTAGTTCAAACTTAAAAGTGAGTTTATAGTAGCATTATCTCAATAATGATTTTTGTTGGATTTAGTTTTAAGATAAAGGAAAAATAATTTAACAAATAAATAATATAACTTTATTTTGTAATGTAGAAATGTGTTATTTTATTGAATCTGATTTATATTTAAATACACAAAAAATAACTAAATAAAAATCATGTTCCATGATTTTAGGAGTTGTTACTAATAATTGAATAACAAAATCTAAAACTAATTAATCCTTTACTCCGACAACATCTAAGGTACATATCCAACAATTTTGAGAGAGTATTGTTGTTTAGATTATATAAATCAAAACCACTTTTACACATGTAATTACTAAGAAGGGTATAAGTTATATATCATTACAAAAATTGTATAACAATGAAGTTCCTTGAATGCAAAGGCTTCTACTTGTTGCTTCCAGGCCAACCCTAGCTGAAAGGAAAAATTGGGTTGAAGTTGAACAAATGGAAAAATCATCCAAACAAATTTCCACCAGCTTTTGAATGTCTACAGGAGAATGCCAAACCAAACATGATCTAGATAGGGTTTCTAAACATAAATCAGTAGTATAAAAATTTGGAATTTTTTTATTCAAACTTTGCTTGCTGATGTATTTATTAATCTAAGTACCTGCCTCCCAATCTCTGTCACTGACAATAAATAAAGAATTGAATGTCTGACACCTACTAGTGTAAGCAGACACTTCTTTTGCTCTGTGTTGGTGACTGAATTAACATCTGATTCATTTAAATTTGTTTGACATTATATTGATGGTTCAGTATCAAGCATCTGGTTAATTTTGTACTTCTCAAAGTGGAAATTTCTTTTTGTCAATCTTTACAGTTGTGGTCCCAAAATATTCAAGACCTTGGGATATGTGAAGAATTTGTTTGTCAAGATGATTTTAACATCCCTGATGTTGACCTAACTTTCCAAAACTTTGAAGAACTATTTGGAGGAGATCAAGATCCAATTAGAGTACTGCTTGATGATCAAGATGTTTCCTGCTCTTCTTTAGAGAATAAGTCAGTTGACAAGTCAGATATTGACAATCCAAGTGCAATGGAGGTCTGGATTTCTTCCTTTATTGTCAAAACATTTTCACTTCCTCTCAATGTATTGATAATTATAGGCCTAAACCAGACCATAAAGATAATAGAAGAGAATCATAAAATTTATGTCAACTTGAGCAGAATATGAACATTGAACAGAAATTTCTTTTCATATGACTAATTTTAAAGGATTAAGAATAATGTTAGTGCACTCCTTTAGTTTTCTTTCGGGGACTTATGACTTCTTCCATCTAAAGAGGAAAATGTGAAACTCTTCAAGTTTAGACATGAATAATATTGGTTTAAATGCCTTCCTTGTCATTCATTGTTATTGGGTATACCAAACATGAGAAATGTTAGTGACACTATTTTTTTTTTTGTGATTAATTAAAATTTATTAAAAATCACTAATTTTGATGGATCTCACGTTTAAATCAAGAGATAATTATTGAATGAAAAGTGAGATTTACTAAAAATGATGATTTTCAATAAATTTCAACCAATTATAAAGGAAGTGTCAGAAATAGATTATCAGAGAGAGTGTCACTAGCATTTTTCAATCAAATATTTCTTTGGAATGCATTCAAAGTTTCAAAACAAGTAAACTGTGGTGGAAAGGTACTAAAGACACCGTAAAATTGTTACATTCAACATTTAGCAAGCCTGGTAAAATATTACTTTACATCCAAATTCAGTAGTGTTTGCTTGGAATTGGACTTCCTATTTTGATTTTTGAAGCTATTTATAGCGAAAGCAGTTCACGGAAGTACCTTTAAAAGATGATTTGGGTGACTAGTGTATGCTTTCATATGTGATGCAATGATTTAGATCCAAAAATGTGTAGTATGTGGTGCACATGTTTGGAAGGTTTCTACTGTTTCTTGTTGTGATTTAAGGTTAATTCTAGTTGATCTTCACCAAAATCATCTAATTATGTGCTCGTATGAGCTTAAGGTGTGAGAAGTCAAGGTAACATCGGTAAGATACCGTCTCCAAAATAAATAACCTTTTAATGGTACTGTTGTTTTTCTGTCATGAAAGGATTCTTCAGCAGCTGCATCCATTACTATCTTCGAATCTGATAATGAGAACAAGGATATGAATCCTCTCAGCCAGTGCTGTCCAAGAAGCATGGATCCTGCACATGCAACTCGACCATTTGATTCAACTATACCATTCTCTGTTTTGAGATTGAATGTGGAAAGCAGTTGCACTGACCAGCACTGACCATGATGACAGTGCCCTTTCTCCCTACATTGAAGGGCAGGCTTATTCAGGTAGTTAAGTTGAATTGGAGATTGCACATGCGGAGCCTAAAGGAAATGTTATATGAAGTATAAAGAGAAAAACTGAAAAAGTCTCAATTGTGAGTTCTGAGTGCTAAGCGCCTCACTTTAGCCTTGCTGTTTAGTTGAATAATTTTACCATGCCGTCCCTATTAGATCTTCATCTCAGTATTGTCAATTTTGACATTTGAATTTGTTTTTGTTACCACTCTGATTTAATTCCAGCAATAATGCATTTTATCCATGAAAATATTATTATTAGATTAATATATGTATTTTATCATATTTATATTCTGTCCAGGAAACCTGGAGCTAATGTAAGAAATAGAGAGAAAGGCATTGCTAAGGCAGAAAGCAATTGACTTTTGCATATGCATGCTATTGGTGTAGATATCTCTCTCTATTCTACACTCCGGACTGTTCCGAATCATGAGGCTTATGTTCACTTGATCAACTCATTCTCTCAATTTCACGCACATTTTGTCTGTTTATAGTATATTGTAAAAGTATAGTATCCTAATACACTAATACTTCCCATTCAGAAAGATTTTTTCTATGTGTATGTAAATAGGACTAAATTCGAAACAAATTCTTCCCTAAATTTGAGTTTACTTCCCGTTAAAAGTCTAATAATCTTGACAACTCAATTCCAATAACGTGGACAGTATTAATTATACATACCGGGAAAAAATCTCTCGAGGCAAATGTTGCAAGTGTCCAAGTAAATTGACCACAATGATGAAAAATCTTATACCATATATATACATAAATTAAATACTGCTATGCTGGTTTGCCATAGCAGACGTATTTTGTGGTACTTGATTCTTATTTCTTGGTAAATAATGTCTCTTGCTATACCTGACTGGTTTTTATAATTATATCTCTTGATAGTTAAATTGAGTCAACCCCTTTACATGTTTACCTGACATTTGATTTGAAATGTTACACATCTTAACCCCCTTTACGGAATAATCTACCAATACTCACGACCGTGTTCCAATCCAATTAAAGCTTAGGATGGATTATGGTCTACAAGCAGCCATTTTCACTTGCAGTTTTGGTCAGAGACTAGTAGAGAAAGGAACATTTGCGATTTGGTCTTTAGACCTTGATAAAACTTAAGAACAGCTAATTCAGCTTTTAGCATTGTGACCAAAGCTGTAATGATAGGGAAAGATAATCTGACCATTGTTTGTTTTATGAAAAGATAATGTCTGAGAAGAGTTGTGTGGCTAACTTAACAACCATGACACGTGGAAATGGCTTTTTCTTTTGCCTATTGAGAAAGAAATTAACGTGAGCATCTATTTGGATGAGTGTTATTTTATTCAACAAACGTTTTGATACCAGATTTTGATAGAGTAGCGATTAGAGGAAGAGGTTGTTGTAAATGTGATAAAGAAGCAATCCCTCCAAGTCCATATAGAAAGACTATGATGGGCTCCTATATTAGTAAATGAATGTCAAAGTGTCTTAATCCACTTCGTGACTTGAAAATGGGAAACCAAAGCCTAGACCACCAGCCAGTACCCTCCTTCAAACTAACTTCAAATTCAAGCATTATATAATCAAATGCTGTTCTAACCGCAACTGCACCTTGAATACGCCCTCTAAACTGTCTTCGCCTCTTATTATCTTTCTGTTAGAACAAAAAAAAAAAAAAAAAGTAGTTTTTCTTTTTATGTCTATGTTCCAAAGGAAGAATAAATCATATAAGGTGGACCCCAATGTAGGAATTTGATGTGATTGAATTTTGATTAGAGTTATAACCTAAAACATATGATTTTTCCAACTAGAGGTATTGGCGTGGGTAGTTTTAAAAGTTTATACATGTGTAATTAAAGTAAATTTTCATCTTGTTTTAAGGGTTTTTAATATATTCTTTTTGTCCTTAAATGATGAGTTCTTTCAACATCAACTTTTTCCAGAATTTATTATTTATTATGACCAAATCCATGTCCTTTAATGTTAAAAGATAAATTTGAGGGCCAATTCGCTGAGCCGGTTCAACTATTTTTGTTATTTCAACAATTTTCAAGTGCTACATTTTATGTAGAATATATTTGGTGACTATTTTAGACATTTTTTTTTCATTTTGTTAACAATTATTTTTAAGACAATATTAATGTAGTAAAATATAACATTTAATATTAATAGTGTATTTATATTATTTTAATAATTTTTTAATTTATTACTGTATTTATTAACAAAGACAATAATTAACAAAACATTAGTTTCAGCGTTAAGTAAGTAATTATTGATGTGAGTGCATATGGATTTGTTGACATTAAACATTTAGATATTATTTAAGTACAAATGAATAGAAAACGATCCATATAACAATAATTGATGACAAGATTGTAGTTTATTATGTCGCTGAATTGAGTTTAGACGAATTTAAAAATCTTGCAGAATCAATAATTACAGTAAGATGCAAACTGAATATATTATTATTTCATAAAACTAAAAAAAAACAAAGAATAACAACGACCATTTTAGTTTGAAGGAACACACAAATATAAAATACCAAAAAACTCCCAAAAAGATTGGCCGAATCTTTTGAAATGAGTAGGGGCAATTAGGGAAAGGCCCAAAATTGCATAAGGTCCGAAAGAGCATTCTGTTAGGAAGTGTGTCAGAGACGGTTTTCTTTCTTTCTTTCCCTCGCACCAAACACACACGCCTCAACCATAACCATTATAAAATCTCTTCTTCCACCTCACTCTCTCTCAAATCACTTTCTCTTTCTAAAACCTCCTTACTCTGGAGAGAAGCTCAGAACCAGCAGCGAGGTGAGTGATTTTCAAGAAATTCTCCGTTTCTTCATTGAACCGTAGCTTATTCTTCAATTCAATTTAAATTTCTCTCTGAATTGGCTTTCTCATACATTCATTAATTTGCATGTTAGACTTATTAATCATTTCAGCGAAATTTCTTGAATAATCCTTAGTTCGTCGTTTTCTTCGATCACGCTCGGTGATTTTTTAATGAACCGGTTATTAATTTATTATGATCTGAAAATTGATATACACCAATTACTTTATGCTCGATCGAGCGATTCAGTTAAATAATCGATCGTCACGTTTCGGAAATTCTTCTTACTATCTTTGCCTGATTTTGCAGCACCAAGAAAAATGCATAATAAGGACGCTTGCTCTCCCTCCTCCAACGGTGGATTCGGCGGCGGAGCCTCCGCCGGTCAAATGCCGTCAACTGGCGGCGTCTACAGTTCTCTGTACTCGGCTCTGTCGAATGAGAACCTTCCTTCGCTCTCCGCGAACTGCAGCAACGGAGGCAGCGTTTCGCTGTATCCGTACTCCGAGTCAACAACTCAGTACGACTCGTGCGTGATTCAGAAGCACCAGGACATGGTGAACCGCCAAAGCATGTGCCTGAATCGCCTGGTGGAAACTTCCAAGGAGGTGGAGGCTCTGAGGCAGGAGAACGGCCAGCTCCGTGCCGCGAACAAGGAGCTGCAGAAGCAGCTGCACCTCGTCATTCAAGCTTCGCTGGAGAATCACTTCGGCGGTGGCGGCTCCTCTGGCCAGACGCAACCGACGCTTTTCGATGTGTTGCATGGCTTCCGCGGCCTCCACATTGGAGAGGGGAAAGAGAATTATGCCGATTGGAACAACAACAATAATAATCATAATCATAACAATATTATGAATAATAATAATAATAAGGAGTTGCAGGAAATTTCGGACGAGAGTCCAACGAGCGTGATTGAGAATAATAACGTGGTGGAAGTGGAGAGGTTCTCGCTCCCTAAGAGCATATCTGTCAGGTCCAATGGCTACTTGAAGATGGCTCAGTCTGCGGCTCTTGCCACCAACAATAATGCCACTCGCAACAAAGGCGCCACTCGCCCACGCGCCTCTGCCACTCCACCTGAAGCCGTTGTAAGATCACACGTGCTAATTAGCTATGCTTATTTCCTTTTTTTTATTTTTTAATTATTGTTATTTTCTTATTTGTTTTGCGGT
This sequence comes from Pachyrhizus erosus, assembly GCA_026544285.1. Lineage (NCBI taxonomy): Eukaryota > Viridiplantae > Streptophyta > Magnoliopsida > Fabales > Fabaceae > Pachyrhizus > Pachyrhizus erosus. Next base: position 12,962 of record JAMLFT010006174.1, read on the forward strand.
GTGATTATTGTGTTTATCGTTATTTACCGTACATGACGTGCTTGCTAGTTGTTAATTATTTTCCTTTCAAAAGAAGTAAAACCTTGCTTGTCTATGTCATTACCTGGTAGCTGCAACGAATGGAGTGGTTTCGGGTTGTTGTTTTCATTTGCGTGTGCTTGTTTTGGAAGTGTGCAACTCTAGTTAGTATTCGGATTCACAGGACCCATTAGCTCAAGTGGCTCTTAGGCACAAAAGAAGTAGCCCAAGCGTTTCTGTGACAGTTGTACGTAACCTGTTTGGTGGCTTGCATATCCTGGGCTTTAGGGTCGTTAGGTTAGGTGGGGTTCAAGCTTTTCCCGTTTCCTTTTCTTGTCTGGGTATCATGCTCCAGTTAAGTACAATTAATTGATACATGGAGCCATACAGTTTCAGCATCTACTTAAACAGTTACTGTTTTTCACCATCTACGTGAATTTTGAGATATATAGAAATTAGTAAGACTTATAGAGCCATACAACGTCTACTAATTTAATTTTTTTCTTACATATCTCTAAAATTTTAAAATATTTATGATAGTCGTGAACTATGAATTAAATTGGTGGGTCATTATGCTGCTAGTACTTTTGTAAGTTCAACGTTTTAATAACCGCAAAACAAAAAATACCTAGTGAGCAGTGAGATGACATTATCAATATTAATTGGTAGGGTAAAATTTATGCGAATATACTTTTTTATATGATGAAAAATCTTATTGTCAGCAAAGAACATGAAGAAGTCATTTTAGTAGTTAACGTAATTAGTGTGTGTGGAAAGTATACATGTAAGTTGCTTATGCGCCGTGCACGTGTATCCCGAAACATAAATGCATGATTGAGCATATAATCTAGAAAAACATTTGACAATTAACTGCAATTATATGGTTGAAAATTGTAATTAAGTTCAACATTTAATGATGATACGTCGATGATATCTAATTTATCTAGATTTGATTGTTGCTATCGTGAGAAATAGGGAGAGTTTTTATTATTATTATTATTATTATTGATTGATGATTCATGCTATTTGGTTATTGTTGAAATTTTGCGTATGTTGCTATGGTGTAGCAAAAAGTATATGTGCGAGGAGGGCAGAAAGAGGAAGAACCTCTTGAGATGATAGTGTATAACCAAGGGATGTTCAAGACTGAGCTGTGTAATAAGTGGCAGGAAACTGGTACATGCCCATATGGAGATCACTGCCAATTTGCTCACGGTATTGGGGAGCTTCGCCCAGTGATCCGCCACCCACGTTACAAAACTGAGGTCTGCAGGATGGTCCTTGCTGGAGTTGTGTGCCCATACGGTCATAGATGCCATTTCCGCCATGCACTTACTGAACAAGAGAAAGCTGTCGTATCACAGCCTAAGCCCAGAACAATGAAGCTGGAAAGATAAGATCGTTAGTCTGCTGGAGTAAACGTCAATGGTACATAATATTCTTCATTGTGTAATTACAAACATGGACAACCACGAGCTAAAAATAATTACTTTTCTGATGAAAAGTAAAGGTAAAAAAAATAAGAAAATAAAAAATAGGAGGCTTGCCGCAGTATGAGAACTAGAGCAGGATTCTTGGGGAGAATGTGATCAGTAGTCGTCGTGTCTTTCTTTTTTCTTCCCGTCAAGTTTGACATTTTGATTTTTGAAAGTTACATACACAATACGTCTGATGATCCCAATCCAAGCAACCACAGAGAAAGTATTCTTTGTAATGATACTACTTTTTTTGGTTTTTTTGGTACTTTTGCAATGATACCATTTGATACTTTGCAAAGGAAGCAATTTCTCATTGCGGTTGTAATATGTTTATAGTGTAGTCTATTTCTTAGCTGCCTGTACTTTTTCTTTTAATACAAATATATTTCACTTCCATTTGCTTATCAAGTAAATATCTAGCTACGAGATCAGGTCATGAAATAAGCTTCGTAGTAATCTCTAGGTGTCTCCTGCCAATTTACGTGCATTTAGCCCAAAATTCCTTAGGCCTGGGCTCAAGTATAGTCATATGCTCACAAGTTGCAATCTCTCTAGCCTTGTCCGGTGAAACAAATGGGTCTAAGTTAGGACATACTATCATACTTATTTGGGCCTCCAATGATGGGACATACATGGACATTGGTAGCTTAGATCCTTCGAATATTTATGTATAAACGATTAAATTTAAAGATGTCAGTAAAGGTCAGGTCGAATTACGGTGACGCCAAGCTGGTCTTTTAAGCTTGTGGACCAAAACACGAAAGACGTTTTTTCTGGTGCATATATACATATAAAAACCTTTGACTTCAAGATACTGTAAATAAGTGCATCTTTGAATTGGGCCAGGCTGAGATGTGAGTGTGGGTGCACCTAAGCGATAGTTAGTAGTTGGTGTTGGAGAGGATTTGGTACCGGGTGACTAATAATGAGATGTTTTAAAATTTGAATCCGGGGTTGCTTGTAAGGAAATCATAAATTACAACTAGAAATCAGCCAATATCAGAATATTTTTCGAAAATGTTTTGGAATTGCGAACCGCTATTTCTTTCAACCTTAGTCCCCTCTAATCATACTGGTGAAGCGCAAGAGGAGTATTCTGTCTTAACACCTACTACAAACGCCTTTTTCTTTTTTTTCTTGTCAATCTTTGCTTCAAATGCTGAAGTAAATAAAAGTGCCTATTTAGCTTCGTTATGATATCAGTAGTAGAACTAGAACCATCTAGTATTTGTTTTAGAATGTAATAGAATTTTAATATTTTAAAAAATATTAAAAAAAGTATGTTAATAAAACTGAAAAGTTTAAATAACAATTATCTTAATTTTACACTTTTTGAACCTGTTATAAGACTAATATCCGGTCCAAGAAGGATATAACTAAGTCACACCTCATTTTATTTTCACATAACTGATATTACTTATTAATATGTAAACATATATTAAATAATAAAAAGTTGTATTATTAAGTGTATCGTACATGTATAAGCTTAGTCAATTCATTCTTGAAAAGGACCCACTACAACCATGTAGCACGTTGGCTAACAACAGAAGGGACAATTACTGAGTTGGAAAATGTCCTCATCTTGCTGATATACTTAGAGGGAATTAAATTAGGTACGTATCTAAACACAATCCATATATATCTCGGAAAATCATATTGATTTGATCATCGGAGTCCCTTTGTAGGTATCCCCATTACGTTTGGAGAAGAGATCGAATTGCGACTCAATAAATAGAGAGAAGCAAATTGACTTGGGAGGGAGATATCGTGATTGATGTCAAACAACCAAAGTTGGTAAGAATTTAAGTGTCAATCAAGTTAAGCTATTGATAGGTTCTCCAAGTTCTTCGACGGGGAGAAAATGATAAAGAAAAAGTATACAAGAAAATTAGTAGTTTAGTCTTGTAAAAAGAAATAAAAGATTAACACGTTCAACTTATATTAATCAATCATTTTATTTCTTTTATTTTCAAATATCAAATTAAAAA